>LGRX02034226.1:0-47709 GCA_001247695.2 Cymbomonas tetramitiformis
CCCGATTTAGGGTTAGTCGAGTCACACACCTGAGTCGAGGCTCCCACCAGCTCAGTTACCACTGCCGCGTGGTGCGACTCACTTAGGAAACCCAGCTTGGTTGCCAACTCCATCGAGAGCCCCTGGGGCTTGCTCATGTCATCCTCCAAAGGGGGAAACTCCACAGTTATGAAGCCCAGCTTGATCGCCTCCTCCATCGTGAGCCCCTCCAATGACTTGCGCCTGGCCTCCTCAACCCGGGCGATCTGCGACAAGCTATCCTCAGGTGATGGTGGTGGATGCGATGTTCGCGTCGCTCCTGGAGTCTGACCTAGAGATACTTCAGCAGAAGATTCTCCATCAGCGTTTCCAGGCTGTGGCTGCTGCGTCTTAGCAACCACCGCGGGTATGGATAAGGATTGCGAGCTCTGCGTCGCCCCTGGCGTCTGACCTAGAGGTACTTCAGCAGAAGGGTCTCCACCATCGTTTTCAGAGTGTAGCTGCTGCAACTTAGCAACCACAGCGTCGCTGATGGTCTGGGTAAGGTCCGCCACCCCCTGTGACCCAGCCACACTGTGATCACTGCCCGAGCCCGAACCTGCGCGTTCCGCCAGCCTACGCTTCCTCGCTTTGGCGTCCCTCCTTGCTCTGGATCTCTCCGACATTTCAGAATTCGATGACGACGGTGAATTCGAGTCATGTCGGTAAGGAAGATCGTGACGGTTCCAGCTGTAGGGTCCCGAAGCAGCCCTCGAACGTCGGCGTCTGAGTGGGGGATGTTCATCCTCACGCGGCAGTGCATACGATTCATTGCTGTCGTTGTCCGGGTACTGCGTCGCGTAGAACACCTCGGTGCGCCCTCGCTGTCCAACTTCCCCATCAGACTCCACATCGGGGGGTGACATCGGTACACCAGAACGGACCTCGCTGATCTCGGACGCCTCCGAAGCTGATACCATAAAGACGCCCGAGGTGGCGTTGCCCAGCTCCGACGCAAGCACGGCTGACGCATCCTTCATGTCCTCCTCCGCTGCAGCTGATCCACCATCTGCTCCCGGCATCCCGTCAGCACGCACACTATCTGTAGCGTTTCCGCCATCAGTTGTACGCGTAGATAATGTGTGCGCACGCACCTCGCCCAGCCCCGGTATTCCGTCCACGCGCATACTATCTGTAGCGTTTCCGCCATCAGTTGTACGCGCAGATAAAGTGTGCGCACGCACCTCGCCCAGCCCCGGCATTCCGTCCACACGCATACTATCCGTAGCGTTTCCGCCATCAGCTGTACGCGCAGATAATGTGTGCGCATGCACCTCGCCCAGCCGCAACGACGGTGAGTGTTCCCACTCCACACGCATAGGCAGCGGGTTCCCATAAGGAGGTCGGCCCTGTGTGTACCAGCCTTCACCCTGATAGGGTGTTGGGAATTGAACATTCCTGAAAGGGTAATGTCCAGTCCAGGTGTGTAATGGTAATGGCGCCGCTGCATCGGTGGGTGCAGCCGATGGTGTCATATACTGCACCGGCTGATCCGCTGTCCACGGTGGTGGTATTGGCCCTCCTGGATATAAACTGCCGGGTGCAGCAGCTGGGAGGAAGTTAGCTGCTGCCATTGGTGATGGCCTATACATAGGGACTGCGAAGGCAGCAGGATCAGAGAACTGCGCACCATATTGCCCCGTTGTAGGCTGCCGAACATACCGTTCGGCAGTGGCAGCTCTCATGCCTGCGCCCGAAACTGCTGCTCCAGGATACCCGGACGATGGTGCCACGTGCCCGGCTTCAGAATGCGCCCAAAGGGGCGCAGCAGCAGCAGGATCAACAGCAGGTTGAGAATATGGCGCCACTGAATGTGCTCCCGTCGGTGTGCCAAGGGAAGCTGCCGGCAGGTGGTGAGGATAATGGCTTACCGGAGGTAACCCAATATATACTCCTGGCGGACCGACGGCTGAGGTGTGCTGTCCGTGTTGCATATAGTGTGCTCCTGAGGGCGCACCATAACCGAGAAAGGGTATCTCGGCATTAGCCTGATAGTCAGGATTTGTCTGGGGTGTGCCCCTGAACATTCCACCCGACGTATTATACGTATATACGTCCGTGCCACTCATAGTCAAAGTCCAGATATATATACGACGTCACTATCCACAGAACGGTCCACCCAGTAGGTTGTCGTTAACGTTGAAACCAGCCCCGACCCGTGCAGGATGGGTTTGTGTGCGCCACACACGAAGCTGTTTTTCGTTTCCGACCACTAAGAATACTATACTAGAATGATATTCTGTGTCCAGAAAAGCCGTTTACGTTTGCTAGACGTCACCGTACGAATACCGTACCCTGAGTGTTAAGAGCTGAAGGAGACGACATACTGCATACTACCGTGAGTTTCCGTGCATTCCAGATAATTTCCGTCAATATACATATTGTCCAGGTATAAGTAAACGTCGTTGCAGGGCTATATTGCCGATCTGAGCATATTTTTCAAAAACCGATGAACGACATGTTTGACCGTTCACAGTGTGAGAAAAAGCGCCGAACGTGTCCTGAACGATATATGATCTCTAGAGGCTCGTAGTCGTCAAAAATACTTTTCCATGGATAAGTTTGACATATACAAACGGAAAATGATGACTAAGAGCTCATCTCCCCCCCAGAACATACTGTGCGCATGGAAGTCGCTACGCTGAAGAAAGCCGAGTGCTGTTATCCCGCGCGAATAGCATAATTGAAGGCAGCACTCGCCACATCTGATACCAATTTGTCACGGGCACACAAATGCATATACGAAGTTTCAGGGTAATCGGATACGAATCGATATATGTCACAACCGGTGATTATGCAATACAGCCCGTGTTACGAAAACATTTTTATTCTGTAACAAAGCTCCCGAAGGAATCGTGTTTCGTCACTATATAGCACAGATTGTTCGGCTAGTTTCTCTCGTCACAGGAATCCCTGTTTTTCCCCAACCTGCGCCGCCATAAATGTCATCTCTATCGTCATCTGTCACGGTATTGTACCAACACCGTTGATTCTGTCATAATCGTTCCTAATAATATTTCTATCGTTCACGATTCTGCCAGAGAGATAACATTTACTGATTTTGCATTCTTCATCCACGATCTCAGATTCCCTATCAATATTTCTCCCAATATGCCGGTAATCTGAATCGGATCCCCCTTCCGTGGGGGTAATTGACAGTCTATCGTGCCCCCTGGCACAACGACACTATTGTATACAGTCCAGATTTTGACAGCCATGTGAAGCATGTTCGACAGTTCCTCCAGCGTTGCAGAGATCACCAGTTCTACATCAGGCCTTCCAAGGTGGAGTTGTTCGTCAGATCTATAGACTTTATCGGACATCACATCTCTGAAGCAGGCCTATCCATCATCGAAGACAGAATCAGAGCAGTCATGGCAATTCAGCCTCCAGTGTCTTATGGTCCCACCGTTGGAAAGCAGCCTCTACGCCGTATGGCTAAAGATGGCAAGTCATCCCTTCGGTCATTCTTGGGCATGGTTGGTCAATTTAGGAGATTCATACCAAAGTTCTCCAAAGTTGCCGAACCTCTCAATCGTCTCCTTAAAGATAATGCAGAGTTTGTCTGGGAAACTGAGCAGCAGCAGGCATTTGATAACCTCAAAAGTGCCATCTGTAACGCTCCAGTATTGCAGCTTCCAGATCAGAAACTGCCATCTATTATGGAGGTCGATGGATCAGGCACACACGTTGGTCAAGTAATACTCCAGGATCAAGGAAAAGGTATGAAGCCATGTGGTTATCACAGCGTCACTCTATCCGATACACAGAGACGTTGGCCTATTCCTGAGATCGAGCTATTTGCCATTGTGGAAGGCTTCCGATTCTTTCGCCACATCTTGTTGGGAGCTCCTGAGACTATTGTACGCTCAGATCATCAGCCACTGGTTTATTTCCAGACCAAATCCACACTGAGCCCCAAACAGGCACGGTGGTTGGATGAGCTCTCTGAATACAACTTCCGTATAGAGCACATTGCTGGCGAAAAGAATAAGGTTGCAGACGCACTCACGCGTATCTCTGCACTTTTTGAACTTACTGATTGTCTTCATCATATGGACATCAGCGAGGTCATTCCATCTGCAGATCCTACATTCATTGCTCTTATATCTTCTTCATCAGCTCATCAGCTACACGACATCATTATATCCGAGTATGATCGTGACACATTTGCACAGACTATTTTGGCTAAGCTGACATCATCGACTTCGTCACAAGTCAGTCAGCAGCTACAGCTTCGAGCTCATTCAGGGGTTGATCTATCGTAAGACCATATATGGCAGACAGCTGTACATTCCACCAACAGCTAAAGTCCCCACAGATGACGGTGAGATCACACAACTTCGCCACATTCTTCTTCATGAGTGCCACTCAGCCACTATTTCTGGTCATGTAGGCAAAAATCGCATGCTTCATCTTCTGCGTAGCCGGTATTATTGGCCAGGAATGACAACGGCAGCCATCAAGTACATTCGGGAGTGCCCCGTTTGTCAGCGCCAGAAAACGAGGCGACACAAGCCTTATGGTCAGGCACATATACGATATTCTGTGCCTAAGACAAAATGGCTAGATGTATCTCTTGATTGGATCACTGACCTGCCTATCACCACTAATGGGCACGACAGTATATTTGTGGTGATGTGCCAATTCTCTCATCGTTGTCATCTCATTCCCTTCAGCATGACCTGGACAGCTCAGCATACTGCTTCTATATATATGCAGCATATCTTCAAGCTCCATGGTCTTCCGAGGAACATCATCTCAGATCGAGACCCCAGATTCACCTCTACATTCTGGCAAACACTGTGGAAATCTACTGGTACGAGATTGTCCATGACATCGTCACACCATCCACAGTCGAATGCTGCCAATGAGAGGAGCCATGCCTTCATTGAGGACATCCTCAGGTAAATTTCAGATTGTTGATTCATGATTTGATTTCACCATCCTCTGGTTTATAAACTGATTAAGTAGTATTTTTTCATCCTCAGGTGTTGTTGCAATGATACTTCAGCCAATTCGTGGGAGGACAAGTTGCCTCTGGTGGAGTTTGCAATTAACAATACCGTTTCTGCATCAACTGGTTATTCACCATTTTATCTCGACTCGATGGCGCAACCACTTTCGCCTCATGATCTGGTTATCACTATTCCGCCAGAAGCTCCTGTTCCAATACAAAGAGCTATTCGAGATCATTTTGACCAGTACTCGGCTGTTCATGCCAACGCGGTAGACAACATTTCCCGAGCAGCAGAGATTAGCCAAGCCAGATTCAATAAGACTCACATGCCTCGGCAATATACAGTTGGGCAGAAAGTTCTTTTACGGACCGAGTTTATTCAATGGACTGGTTTGACAGAGGCAGGCAAACACTTTAAGCAGCCACATATTGGGCCGTTCACCATTTCCAAAGTGCTTAGCCATGGACGTGCATACGAGTTAGATTTCGGAGATCTTGATATCCGTATTCATCCGGTACAGCCTGTTTCCAGATTAGAGCTGTACAACGACTCGATCCAAGCACCTTTGCCTCTGCCACAGATGATCACCGAAGAAGGGCAACCACTGTTTGAGATATCACATATACTCTCGGATAAGTTCACTAGAGGTGTCGAATACTATTTAGTACGATATGCAGGCTACGGTCCTGAGCATGACACCTGGGTCAAAGCCACAGAGCTGACCAATGCAGCAGACATTATAGCTGCCTATGAAGGCTAAACATTATATTAAGCCTTATGCCCTTACTTCTTGTAATATATACTAATACATGTCGATCATCTATATAACCTTGCTCTTAATGTTTATCATTATGTTGCATTGAAGCGGGAATTGATCCTTCCTTGCTAAAGGTGTAGTGAGCCTTGTTCAAAATCATACCCTTGCACAGATACGCACACATGCGAGATATCATATCTGTGGATAAATAAAAACTGCTAAATGCTACCTTTGCCAAGACCGTGGTTTGTCATCGGATTCTGTGGCCAGTAAATCCGCGCTACCGGATAACTGAGGTGGACGGAGTTGTGATCCTGAGTTATGCTTGACACACATAACTAAAACGAATTTCACATTAGTACGTGGCGAATCCATTCTCACTCATCGCGACAGATGTTCGTCAAAGCGTGCGTACTGGACCATAAAAGGAGTTTGGCAGACGGGTGAGGATTTAAAGTGGACTTATAAAGACCCTCCGATATCTCGTAAGCAGGGCCTTCTCCGTTTGCATTAAAACAAGCCCCAAAAATCGGGCTCCCCATCGCTACCTGTGAACCTCCATAGTAGCTTCAGGAGGGGAGGAAGGGTTGGGTGCACTATATCAGGCCGAGAATCGTTCGATTATAAATTGTTAAATCGTGGGATCATCGATCGCGCAAAGCGACGACGGCTAGCGCAAATAATCCGTAACGTAGACTTCGGATGCTTTGAATCGTCTAGTACATACATGATAACGTGTGGATCAATCAGTAATCCAGCGTCAATCTGTATCACGAAAACGCTCTTCATTGAACCTTGGAACGTCACTCTGAAATACGATACGATTTCCGGAAAGGTGGGCTACATCCTAAGAACTGTAGGGCTAAATGCCTAAGGTGAGGGACTAAAGTGGACTCAGTTCCCCCCAATAACCTAAAAACACCATGAGGGACGCCTCAAATCGGTGTAAGAAGACTGGTACCAGCAAGAAGCAACAACAACAAAGACATCATAGACATATACAAAGGTATGCCCGTTGTGAGGTCACAACTCTTTTAAGAGGGGAGATCTGTCAGGGTCATGACCGATGACATATGTGTCATACATGTCATACGTGTCATACCTGTCAGACATGTCATACCATGTCATGTCATACATTATGACAGTCGGTCGCGTCATATATTATTATGACAGTCGGTCGCGTCATATATTATTATGACAGTCGACAGTATGGTCGACCATGACTGTACAGGTCGAGTCGCGTCATATATTTATGACAGTCGTCAGTACGGTCGACGATGACTGTACATGTCGCCAGATGATAATGTCATATCATCAGGCATCCCTGTCATCGAGAGTTCGTATGTCGAACTCGAAGATGGCAAAGCAAAGATACATCTTGAAAACAAACAAGAACCATCTTGGCTTTCAGCATGCGCGGAACTCGCATGCGCAGCATGAACGAACTAGTCGTTATTACCATGCTGGTCGTTCAACCTACGTCTCGGGTTCACAACCCAATGGCGGTACCATCTAAGATGATGGGAGACGTTAGGTACAAAAGTGAGGAAGCGTTGTGCTTCAGCAGATCTTCTTACAGAGACTGCACTCACAAACCCGCTCATCCGTACACTTGCATTGCTGTTCAACTTTGCAGTGTTTATTTTGTATATTGATAATATATTCACGGCGCTTGTCTGCATAGCCGTATCATCTTCGGTGATCAGCTTGTGCGACAAACTCAGTATATATGTGTATTATCTGAGTTTATCTTGGTTCGTTGCTTCACCGTCGGCAGCGTTCCCTCTCGTGTGCTGCAGGTTATGGGACCACTTCACGCTTGCGTGTTGTGTATTTTAGCGTAGAATTTTATTTATTTTCCTCATATACTGTGCTCACACTATTGACTTTCAATAAAATCAATTATTCCCCTCAAAAATCGTAATCGATCGACAATTGATGGAAATTAAATAATTCCGACAGGCGAAGAAGTGATCAATAGTGGAATAGTACTTATATTAATTATATAGGACCCCCCCCCTTCCGTGTAAAAATGGCTACTATCCAAATTATTGGTCCTCCCACAAGGACCACATTGTAATGGTTATATTGACCATTGTTTTACCCTTTAAAGCACGTTTGAGGTTTTTCACATCATATTTATGAGTTAAATGAATATTATTTTGCATGGGTTTGTCACCGGAGTGAGCTTGGGATGGTGTGTTGTAGGTGTGCTTTGGGGAGGTGATTTCACACAAATCGACGAAAAAAGCTTGGTCCTCCCACAAGGACCAAGGTCTTCGCGTGATATGGGGGGTGGGGGGTGGGCTCTAGGGGTGGCCCATGGTCCCAAACTTCGAAAGCATGACCAAATAAAGAAACCTAGTAGGATAGTGCACGATATACTCGTTGTTACACCTTACTTTCATCGTGGCGTATGCTCACCCCCCAGCATAATCCGATTTTCGTGAATTTTGCACTTTGAAAAATGTCGGTTATTCAAGTTGGCGAGTGTGCACTGCTCACAAAATACCATGTATGGATGATGTTAAGCTTTCATAAATTCCCTATGTGCATATATATGAAGTTTTGGTGCGTCATGTGGACCATAGACATGATGTATGCCTTCAAGCGAGCATCATGCATGGCGGGGCAGGTCGCCTTGATATCTTAGACCTTCCGATGATAAATGTTTTTTTCACATGTACGGTTGAAATATAGCATAGGAGAGAGTATATATACACATTCCAACCGGGCCTACGACCCAAATATGATTGGAACACGTGTATGGGTTGAATATTATCACATGCCACCAAGCTTAGCCTCGATATACTATTGGTAAAAAATTATTGAAGATATGGTATCGGTTTGCTACATTTTGAATATTTAAAAAAAAGCAAATTCAAAATTCCGTCAGTGACATTCACAAATGCAATTCGTGTGGATATATTGAGCGGATCTAGGGCAAGCCAGCCATCATACTACTTAGTATAGGTCCCATAGAGACTATCTTTCATTGGACACGCCTCCCATATCGGTCGGGATGCCCAATTAAATTCTCTGAAAACAGGTCCTTGTGGGAGGACCACATCCAAATGTGGTCCTCCCACAAGGACTGCGGGATAGTAGCCAAAAAGGAATAAGGAATAGTACAGAAAATAAATATTTATCCTCGAAAGACGCTGTTTGAAGGCAAATAGCCGCAAAAATAAATAAGTATCCTCGAAAGACGTTGTTTGAAGGCAAATAGCCGCAAAAATAAATAAGTATCCTCGAAAGACGCTGTTTGAAGGCAAATAGCCGCAAAAATAAGCGATCGTGGACAAGTGGTATACGCTGGCTGCAACCGGTAGCCAATAAGTATGCAGATCGCAGAATCTCTCAATTGGAATGCAATCTTTCCCTCTAGCGAGGAGTGTGTCACACAGATCGGAACACTTCGACTTGTGTTGGTTTTCGTTCCAAACGTCCAAAGCAACCCGAAACGGACCTCCGCGAACTGCGTTCCGCTGGCGTGGGAACGAACAATGACTGACAAATGCTTGATCTGCAAACACCGCGGATTGGGGGATGTGTGCATGTGTAGACCTGTGACACTTAGGGATATGATGGCGAAGCGTCGCCGCTTGGACCGGCTGCCACAGGCGTCCATTTTTTCGAGCCTCAGGTTGAAGGTCGTGGAGGCCTCCGACGCCACGCCGGACCCGATAGTACACATGCCACCAAGCTTTGAAACGGAGGACCTCTCGGACGACGACGACGAGGAGGACCCTAAGTTCCTGGAAAAGACGAAGAGGAAGTGGACTGTTATCTGTTTCAAAGCCCTGAACAGCAAGACTCGGGTATTGAAACCCGACGCCATAATAAATGGCTTCACTGGAGGGAAGTCCCCTGTTCAGGCTTGGTGTTCTTTTTTCAACGACGAGTTCATATATTGCTGGGAGCTTGACGAAGGGGACTTTCCTGGCTCCATCCCTGAAGATTTTCAGCCTACAGTAGTGTGCTAGCCAACCTTGGTGCCATGATGAAAGCCCAGAGGCAAGGTAAAAATAAAGCTACGAGCGGAGCTGGTCCCTCGAGCGCCAAAAGTGCATAAGACTTACTGTAGTGAATACTCCTGCCGGCACATGCGTGTTTCGCGATAGCGAGCGTAGCTAGTCCCTCGAGCGGCACAAATGCATAAGAGTGAGTGAATACTCCTCAGGAGTATTCACCGGCACCTGTTTTGCGATAGCGCAGCTGGGCCCTCGAGCGCCACAAGTTATTTTGGAGTATGCAAAACAGACTTGTTTAAGTGTTTTATAATACGTAAGTGGAATGCAATTACACAGTTGATTGGATGAAAATCGCATACAATTACATAATACAGTTAGCAGTTAAACGTCGGTATGCAACAAATGGATAGTGCCGATATAAATAATGCAATTAAATGTCGGTGTGCGACAAATGAATAGTTGAAATATTAAATATGTCGACCGCTCTCAATGCGAGCAATATAAATAGTCAATAGTATGGAAATTAAATAATTCTCCACCGGGAAAATCGTGGAGAATAAAATAGGGAAACAATTAAATAATTCACGATGGCCCAAAAACACTATTAGAAAAAACTAACTATTGATGACCTCGTGAGGGGTTAAAGTCAATAGTGTGAGCACAGTATTTCGAGAGAGTGTGTCCACGCCTTGTGGCTCACTCAGATTAAGATTCTTCGCTCGAGCTTTGAACTCGCGGTTTGCGAGGGAATTAGACGGAGTGGTGCTCTACGGATTTTCTTGGGTTGTTTCCACACTTATTTTCGTTATATTCTATGGATTCTTCTCAGATTTCTTCGAGTGAAGAGCTCCTAGCTCTTTTGGATTCTATTGACACTGGTTTTGCGAGAGTCTCGACTCTCAAGAGGTCTCAGTTGATCTCTTTGTGCACTTCTATGAGCGAGGCTATTGCGCATTTCCGCTCGCCGCAGATTTCTACGCACTGTTGGACCGCGGACCCGCCGATCATTTTGGAGATCATTGTTTCAGGGGGCACACAGGTTGGTGGTGCTATTTCCGATGATTTTGCGGGTTCCGTTGTTTCTTTCTGTGAGACAGGCGTCGGAGATTCGCCAGTACTTTTGGCAAATAAATCAGTTTCCACTCAGATTACTTCCACTAGACCCTCACCTAGTATCCCTAGGGTGAGAAGCGCGCGCGCACAGGCCCCTCCTGTGCGTCGTGAAGTGCATTACATTCACGCGCCCCCTATGCCTGGGCCTCCTTCTGTGGACATCGAGGACCGGTACCTGCTGGTCCTTTTTGTCGCACCACTGGTCATTTTTGTCGCTGTCGCAGAATATTCTTTTGTCGCGAGACCACCGCACAGAATCTTCTCAAAAAAACAGTGAATTCTGTTCGTTCCCTTAAAGGGTTAAAGAAGGTTTTCAGAAAATAAATGGAGACATGAATTCGACATCGTCGTTCGAACAGTGTCAAGGTGCCCCAAAAATTTTCGTCATCCGAAATTTTAAACTTCAGGTTGTCGCAACTGTCTGTCAACCGACGGATCGGACCTTCGACCGACCGCTAGATCAGTCAAAATGAAATCTGACTCGGAAACCGAATCTAAATTTTGTCGCAAGCATGTAGAAGATACAGCAGCCCTCCGTCGACTGTTTACTTACCGACGGATCAAACCGTCGAACGACCGCTCGATCAGAAAAAAATGAAATCCGCATCGGAAACCGAATCTAGTTTGTGTCGCTAGGATGTCGAAGATACAGCAGCCCTCCAGTCGACTGTTTGTCGACCGAACGATCTAACCGTCGACAGACCGCCCGATCAGTAAAAATACAGAAATCCGCTCGATCGATCAGAAATCCGCATCGGAAATCGAATCTTGGGGCTGTCACAAGAAGTGTCGCAAGACTGTCGCAAGGATCTAGGATGTAGAAGATCCAGTACAGCAGCCCTCCAGAGTCCAGTCGACTGTTTTCCGACCGCGTGTCCGCGTCACAGTCCGCGTCACGGTCCCATCTTCCCAAGGTCACCGTCACCACATCTTGAACAACTACAGTATCCTTTAATCTTAAGCGACCGACAACCTATATTGTAATTACCAGGCGCCGACAACGACCAACCGACCTCCGCGGCGTATTGATGTTCTTCGTTTGTTTTTTTTGTTTGACTATTTTAGTTTCTGACTAGCGCACTGTTCCCTACAGTGTTGTTTACTCCGCCCTTTTTTGTACTTTGTTTCTGCGCTGGGATTGCGCCCTTGGAGCCCCTAGACATTTTTCTTATCCCCAACACGCATGCCTTGTATAGCGCGCTGTTCTTTTTGCAGGATCTAGTGCGTTGAACGAAGGCAACAGAAAACTTGGCTGCTAGCTCCCTTTTAGCATTTCGGTTTGATTTCGTTGGCAGTGCTTGAATTCCGTCCGCCGGGAATCTTGCACGCCGACTCCCATCTCTGCTCTTTAGCGTGCAGTTATTTGCAGAATCTCGTGCGCTGTCGGTGACTGACGCATTGCCTCCCTTTCCGGAGTTTGTTTTTACGCTGGGAGTGCTTGGAGCCCGTTGGGCATCTTGCCTATCGGGTTGGGTTCGATTCCCAACACCTCTGCTGACTGGCGCGCTGTTTTTTTGCAGGTTAGCATGCGTTTTCGGCGTCAACATTGCTGTCTTTTTTTATTTTCGTGCGTTGCTGTTACGATGTGCATGCTATTGTTTTGACTATCCTAAATTGTACTTATTTACAGATCTGTGCCTGCAGGAACTCTGCGATTTTGGCCGTCTGTAGCACTGGAAGGAGCTGTAGGGCAACTCTGCCGATTTCTAAGACTGCTCTTGCTTACTTTAGGATAGATGAACTGTTTTAATTGATTGATCGATACGTAGTTTATGTTTGCTGTCTCGTTCCATTTACATGCTTTAATATCGTAATAATATTATATGTTAGAGTATAGCACAATCCTGCTTGCATCCTTCAGTGTCCATGCATTGAATGTGCCTAGATATTGTAATAATAGGCAATGTTTAAACTGTGTCAAATTCCTGTGTGAAACAATAGACCCGATATCGACCTGTGTTGTTCACCACGGGTAAGAAAAATTTTCTTAAAAATTTCCTAGATTTTTACGACAAAAATGAACATTTTATCATTTTCGTCGCAAGCTGCGACAAAAATGACCGTTTGTTCATTTTCGTCGCAGCCTGCGACAAAGGAATATTCTTGCGACAGCGACAAAAATGACCATGGGTGCGACAAAAATGACCCGCTACCTCGAGGACCGGCATTTTGAGCAGTATGACAGTAGTGAGGAGGATGAATCGGAGTACCCCCCTGGGTATTACGATGATTCAGATAGTTGTGAGGAAGTAGAGGAGGAGCAAGATGGCCACTTGGCCGCTCCGCATTTTTCGTCCGATCGATTGGAACAGGATGAAACCCTGGACACAGGTTTCCAGGGCGACTCTTATGGCGGAGTTTTAGAGCCCCCTGTTGGGGATGAATTTTACCGCAGAATGATTTTTCAGTTGGCACTGTTTCCTATGTAAGAGATGCTATTCCTGAGAACGAAAATTTAGAGCATTACGAAGAGTACACTGCTGAAGAGTGGGCTGCCTGGGAGGCCGAAGCCCATGCATCTTTCGACACTGGTGGTGCTGGATTTTATGATGAGTATGAATATTTTGAGAACTCGGCTTCCGATGATTACTCTGATGGGTCTTATTAATCTTTAAACAGACAGGCGGTGCTCCCTTTTGCAATTCTCCACCACTTGCTGTAGTTTTGGACCGAAGAATGTTGTATTATTTCTCACCACTTGCGGGCAGCTTTTCAAATTAAGACGAGCACATTTTGGCAGAGGCCTTTTCAGTTCGCAGCAGAATTAAAGGCTAAACCGACAGGCAGACTTATTTTTTACATTCTCCATCACATGCAGACAGGCGAGATCTGTGGGAGCACCCACCACTAGCTGGCAAGGACGCATTTTGACCGATCAGATTTTATTTTAGCGAGATCTCTAGCTTTAGCAAGTATCATATTTTTTGCTTAAGCTCTCATCGACCACTTGTGACTTTTCTAGCTTCTAGGCTTAACAATTTTGCATCTTACACTGTAAGCCTAGTAGCTAGGGTGGTGTGTTGTCACAAGCTCTCCACCTCAGATGAGGTGGTGTGCTGGAAATGACACCCTGACTAGTTCGTACAGTCAGGTGTCATATTCAGTGTGTCATCTTCGGTGATCAGCTTGTGCGACAAACTCAGTATATATGTGTATTATCTGAGTTTATCTTGGTTCGTTGTTTCACCGTCGGCAGCGTTCCCCCTCGTGCACTGCTGAGTTTCTAGCAACTCCTCCATCCTCGGGCGCTGGTGGTGGCAAGGCGCGGGCGGACGGAGCCGGTGGTGCTACGTTCAACACCGTACGCACACGCGGCACCGTCACCAAGCCCGTTGGAGATTGGAAGCCGGCCCAGAACCCCCGCGTCCCTAACTTGATGTGGGAAGGGGTCGGCTATCCTTGCATCTCGTGCTTCCGACCTTCCGTATGTGGGGCGTCACCGATGGGCACACCGACACAAAGGGAGTTTGCCCCTACGCATGCGCCGCGTCCTTTGCACCTTCCAGGGGGCCGCCTAATGCTCCGAAGGCGCCGAAGCGCCCTACCGTCGCTGCCTGGGCTCAGCCCGCCGGTGGTGTGCCTCCTGCCGCGGCCCCTGGTCCCCCGGCGAGCCGTGGCTCACCTTCGTTGCAGCATGCGGCTGTGGACAACACACTATTCGATGAAAATGATATTCTCATGTGAAAATGATATTGCCTTATTTACCTCATGATAGGATTAAAAAGGCGCATTTTAACAGTCAAGAACATGCAAGTGCAGGTTGTGCATTAGATTTAATGGTTTTTATGGTACAAAATTGAGGTCAAATGCACTTTTTCGAAATCTAGGAGGAGTGAAAACACAAAGAACTTTTGACTCGGAATCTATATACACGTTATACACATATTATTTACATGTTTTCTTTTCGTCTTGCTTTACGCGTCCACTTCAGGTGCTACCGCTACAGCTACGCAATTATCAAAAGCTTCGTCTTCATCGGAATCATCCGATTCATTCAAGTCACCTAGGTCCTTGCGCGTGCGTTTGGATTGTTGTGCAAGCAAAGCGACGACTATCTGCGCGTATTGCTCGTTCGGTATACTCCGTTCGGGGTCTTTCGCATCCACATTCCATGCCAGCACTATTTCATTCTTATCGAAAGTCTCGGTAGACGGTCGGTGCCCCGGTGGCGCTGCGAAAGCTCCTACGTGACTCGCAAGTTGCTTGCCGAGGTGCTTCTTCTTGGTGTCGGTGTGCTTTTTGGGTTGGAAATAGCGATATTGCAGCTGTTGAGTTGACGGATAGCGCGCCTCCACCTTCACCAAGTACAACGGATCCGACCATTCGCTTCGCTTCAGTTGTACGCGGAAAGCGAACTTGTCGTTTTCAGATTCCACCGCGAGAGCCACCGCAAAGCTGCCGACTGTCATCTGGCCGTAGGTGACCTCCCACTGGGCGTTGTCCACGTACTGCTCTGCTCGCTTTTGGGCTCGACCTTGGTGTTTCCGTTTACCGTTGTACACTTCTATCGGCGCTCGATCAATTCGGCGTTGGATGCGCACGGGTATAGCGGGGACGGCGGCAGCCCCGGCAGCTTCTATCGCCAACGCGGGCGCCTCTATCAGTCGAACCAAGGTGGCATTGCGCTCGATGGCGATTTTCTCGGGATG
The DNA here is from genome assembly GCA_001247695.2 of Cymbomonas tetramitiformis. Classification (NCBI taxonomy): domain Eukaryota; kingdom Viridiplantae; phylum Chlorophyta; class Pyramimonadophyceae; order Pyramimonadales; family Pyramimonadaceae; genus Cymbomonas; species Cymbomonas tetramitiformis. The sequence continues at coordinate 15,473 of LGRX02034226.1, forward strand.
CTGGAAGGGTATCGCGGGCGCTTGACATTCTCCACCAGCAGTTAGGTGGCGCTGTTTCTCGATGACATCCTCGCGCCAAAACTTTTCGTGCACCTCCGTGAGCTTTGTGCCCAAAATGTCCTTCAACGCCTGTAAGGTATGCTCAAGCTTTTCGATGCCTTCTTCGGTAAAAGGAATCGGCTTGATGTATCCAGGCCCCGCGACAGGGGGTGTAGAAACAAGCTTTGGCAATGGAGTCTCGGGTAACCATTTTGGTGAAATGGAATACTGTTTGTACTGCATGCCCACTTCGCCGTGCTCGTTCATCTTGAACTTGAAAGCCTGTTGTGCCAAAATATTGTGGCAATCGAAGACGTGACCATCAAACCAAGAGCTGAAGTCGAAGATCTTCTCGGTGTGCTCGCATATTACACCATCCGTAAAGCATTCTTGTGCGACCTCTATCATCTCGTCGAGCGTCCAAGCTTGCTTGCGTCGTAGACGCACGGAGAAGCGTGAAAACATCTGGTCAATGTTCTCGTGCGTATGTCCCACCAACAGAAAGTTGAGTTTCACCTTGCGAAAGACGCCCGTGTGCACCAGCCAAGCTGCGTATGCCAACATCAACTTGCTCTTGTTGGTGCTCACATTGTCAAGTTGTACATACAATACTTCCGGCATCGGGTATGAATTTTCCCCGTCCCCGTTGCGTCGATGCTCTTGAATGCGGAGGATATCCCGGTGCAAAACGTTGACAAGGAAGTTCGCATCGTCCTTGAAGTTGGCGTAGTTGAAATCCATGAAGCGGCCCACGTTCTCGATCATGCTCCCCATGTTGTGCACGTCAAGGAAGTCCTTAGAGTCCAGATGTTTAGGGATACGTCGAAAGTGTGGCAGTCGGGTGGTCCACTGCGTCATGCCATCGATGATCACCGAGGCATACTTATGCCAAGTTTTGTTCATGGCAATGCTCTTGGTCATATTCGCTTTACGACCATGTTTGTAGAACTTCCGGCGCTCCGCTCGTGCGATTGCCAGATGTTTGTTGAGAGGCCCGTTGTATTGCCCTGTGCATGATACACAAAATCGGGTCAGTGAACAAATTACATAAACATATAAACACATCACAAAGCTATTCATGAATATTCACCTTTTTGAGATTTGGTTAAGCCTTCCTTCAATAACTTGAAGGACGCGCAAACATCGCAGTGAGAAAATCGGTTCACCGATGGAATCTTTAGCCACTTGCTGCAATCTTCTTCAAATATTTTGTACCAGTAACTGAGAGAGAGTTTTTTGCTCTCCTCATTCTCACCCAAGCTCTGAAGGTACTCGTCCCACAGCTCTTCGATGGTCAATCCATCTGAAAGGTGCTTCTCGGGTTTGTGAGGTTGGGGTTGTCCGTATTCGTCCGCGTATTTCTCGAGCCATGCGACGACCGACTCGCGTTTCAGGGAAACCTTGCGGTTGTCCTCCTCGTACGTCAATCCATGAACAAACGTGTGTCGGCCCTCGAGCACGCGTGTTCGACAGTCTTGAAGATACCCGTAGCTGATGCCGTAAGCCATATAGTAGAACTTAAAGCACACCTGTTACAAAAAAAAGACACCGTCACTCAAAAATTATTAACACATTATCCAAAAAAAGCATAAGGGTTTTGGTAGGTCATGCCAATTTAAGACGCTTGGGAGACACCCCCAACACTGCACGTCTGCAGGCGGGACGGCCGTCGCATGCTCGTCAGCACTCTCCAAACCACGCCTTAAATCTGCGCAACCTAGACCCTCAGTGGGAATCGAACCCACGAGTGCGAGGTTCGTAGCCTAGCGCCGTACCAACTCGACCAATGTCGCGAATATGCACACATCGTAAATGCGCACACATGATCAATATTACACAATCTATCACAAGGTCCAAGAAAAATTTCGCTTTGGCCAGAGACCGTTCATTAGCTAATGAACGGTTCCCGCAGCCAAAGTGTCTAATTGTGAGTCGCGCGTTGGCCAGAGACCGTTCATTAGCTAATGAACGGTTCCCGCAGCCAAAGTGTCTAATTGTGAGTCGCGCTTTGGCCAGAGACCGTTCATTAGCTAATGAACGGTTCCCGCAGCCGAAGTGTCTAAGTGTGAGTCGCGCTTTGGCCAAAGGCCGTTCATTAGCTAATGAACGGTTCCCGCAGCCGAAGTGTCTAAGTGTGAGTCGCGCTTTGGCCAAAGGCCGTTCATTAGCTAATGAACGAGTTCAAAAATAAACATACCTGCTTTTTGGCCAAAAAGTATTTGAAGTCGAATTTGTCTTCAGATCGTGAGCTGTTTTTTAGCAAGTCTTTGATGAAGTATTCCTTCCTATCTTTTTGCGACATACTGAAAATATTTTCGCGAAAGGACTTAATATCTGCCGATGAGAAAGATAGACAGCAGTACGACTTGCAATTGCACTTAATGGTTTCTGCCATTGATATACTGTTAGCGTGCAAACGTCGCTGCTTGATACTAATTACGCCTGTATATTGTTTCTTGCGTATGTCGGATTCGTACGGTTTGCGCGTTACAATCTGCTTGTTTACTTCACCGTTAATGCACCGAAGAGGGTCTTCATTAAGCAAGTCTAAACTTGTCTCTGAAAATTCTGATTCTAGTTTGCTTTTTATCTCTTGTAAGTCAATTTCGCGCAAAGCGCGTGTCCCGGAAACGCGTGAAGAATTAGAGCTAACTTCCGATCTAGACGTCAAAGGCGCGTTCCAAAGAACCAATTGCGTATTTGCGCTCGGGGCTGTGCTTGGAATTGGCTCATTATCAAAAAAGTCAGCCCCTATTTCCATAGAATCTTCAATAACTATTCCCGGGCACGGTTTGCAGATAATCTCGCAACCCTCATCAAAAGGAATAGAAAACATATTTTCGTCGAAATTAGCCGTCATTAGCTTATGAAGCCGTTTTTTTCGTTCTGAAAATGATATGAACTTGAGAGTCAACGGAGAATTTCTATCTTACTGAATCGATCGATTCTCGATTTCAGCGCAAATGACACCAGCATATCTTAAAATCATATCCTTGATCTGAACAGACCGAATCAGATAGCGACAGCAGATGTCATTTTTGACGGAAATCGTCATCGATATTTGACATGTCATTTTCAGCCGCCAGAAATGACTTTTACAATTTTGCTAAAGTTACATCACTTTTTCAAAGTTTCTTCACACACACCCCTTTCACAGTTGACAGCCAATTTCTCTCATTTCAGTATGACGACAGCAGAAACATTTCAAGCACTGAGGGAACAGCATACTTTCCAGTTGTATCTTGGTCACAAGTGGAGCATTGTTAGAACGCTAGAAACCGACAATCCTACAGACACCTTGCGAATAATAATTCACTCAAATGACCAAAACCAGCTTGCTGACGAAATGATGTACAGTTTTCCCCAATACATCTCTACGACTGTAGAAGAAGGTAGCCTTCTTCCGGAAAAACGCGTTGCGTACAGTATAATTGAAGGCCAGCGTCCAATTTTGTATATCGTCGCCATTAGGAACAACAAGCTCACTGTGATCGAACTGGACAGCGATGACTTTGAGGTAGACTCGAGCTGTCCTAGGCACACGAATCGGCTTTCGGCTTTTCAAAATTTGAAAAGTAGGGCAGAAGAACAACAAAAAAGCAAGGCATTCTATATAGCGAGCTATGTTAACACGGCGTGGAAATCGTCGATTACAGCTGCTTTCTGGCAAAGCAAGAGGCCAGCGCCAGTGCCTGATGACCTCGGCCTTGGTAGCGAGATACCTGTTGTACAGGCTTCGGTACGTCCCTTTCGCGCCTTGAGCCTATCCCTGGGCGGAAGGCGTTCATTAGCTAATGAACGCTTTCCGCCTCGAAACGCGCGCCTTGAGCCTGTACCGGGGCGGAAGGCGTTCATTAGCTAATGAGCGCTTTCCGCCTCGAAACGCAAGCCTTGAGCCTGTACCGGGGCGGAAGGCGTTCATTAGCTAATGAACGCTTTCCGCCTCGAAACGCGCGCCTTTAGCCCTTATCGGGTTGGAAGGCGTTCATTAGCTAATGAACAGTTTCGTCTTGTCACAGGCTGCCAGGAGAACGGCAGTGGAGCTTGCTGCCCAACGCGCCCTTCAAGGACCTGGTGGCTCCAGAGCGTTTACTGGAGCAGGCGCTAATGTGGATATGTCTCAAGTGGCCACCCCATCTGAGGCAAGGAAGGCGGCCGAGGTGGCTGCATGTGGGTGGCACGCTAAGCTGAAAGTGGAGCATGCATCGAAGATGGAATATGAGGAGAAAGCAGAGCTGTGCAAGCAAATCGAGATGGAGCACCGGTGGCCGAATCCGATGGATTTCGACGAGGCGGCGGAGCAAGGGAGTGTGTTTCGTCTCCCCATCAAATGCCTGTACCACGCGACCGGGTACGAGGCATGCCGGGATCAAGAGAGGGGCTGGGTGAACGAGATCAAGTCCAGCAGGAAGGAGAACCCGTGGGCCCCTTTTAATGCGGGTCTTGTTGCGATCGACGATGTCAAAACCCGTGCCGAATTCTCCCTGAAAAAAGCTCTGAGGGGAGGATACCGCGGCAAGGTTTTTGGGCACCAGCACTGTTATCAAGCCACCGACGAGTGTCACGAGGAAATCCCGGCGGAGATAGCCTTCCAGTACTTCGAGAGCAAGATCTACATCGGTCTCACGCCTGACATGATTCGGTTCTTAGGCGAGATGCAAAACATGATCGACCAGAAGCAGAAAGGCAAAGACAACACTCAGTTCATGCAAGGGCTCCGTTCGACCCTTTTCGAAAAGCATGGGGTCGTGTACAAGGTTTACCGAGAAGCGTTGATCTCCGAGTTCGTCGCCAGCGTCCCCGAGGACACCGAACGGGGTACCCCTTATCAACCTGGGTATTACGAGGACGGAGGGCTGGTGAAAAAAATGGCGGAATTCGAATCAGAGCATGGATTTTCAGTCCCGGATCCCGAGAAATATCCCCAGGGATTCCAGTACATGGAGAAACGGGGGACGTTTGAGAACGAGGAAAACCCTGAGGGAGACCCTGTGGTAGAGGTGACGTTGACGGTGCTGAACGATGACATCGACGCTCACCTCGATCGGGTCACAGATTGGTACCCCGTAATGTCTCACTTGAACAAGTCGATGGAGACGCATGTGAAGGAAGTAGCGATGTCCAAGCATCAAGTGCTCGGCGGCGTGCAAATCAACCACTACTTCATGCACTGGACAATTGCCAATTTCCGGCCGCAGACGTGGGCCCTCTGCGTTAGCATCATGGAGGCTTACAGAAGGTTTGACCTGAAGGGCATGAAAAACCCTTTGGCTTCGAAGACCAAAAAGCGCAAGGCCTCATCTTTGCCCGCTAAGGGACCCGCCAAGAAATCTGGCAAAAAGGGCACCTCCAACCGACAGGTAAATTACTTTTTACTTCTGCTTCAAACAGTGCTCTCCCTCCCAAAGCATCCTTTTCTATATTTTAAGACATGCTAAAAATGTTTTTTTTACTTACAGATAGAAGACGAGGTGCAACGAGGAGGCGGGGACCACGGAGCGGGCTCGTCTAGAGGGGCAGGCATTTTGGTGGAAGAAGCTCAGTTTCTCCACAATGCCAAATCCATGGGTATGACGTTCTGGATTAACTTGGCCGGCTTGGCGGGGGAGGCGGAGTTCGACAAGGTGGACACTTATCTGCGCCAGATTATTAACAAGGACTTGTCAGTAAAAGAGGGGGGCCTGATGATAAGCCAGTTCAAGAAGGAACGCATGGTGCAGAAGCACTTGGTGTCCGCGGCGGGATTGGAAACCTGGGACGAATTCAAGGACGAGTTCACCCTCTACTGGAGCTCCCAAGAGAAAATCGAGTCGTTGATCGGCTGCTTACCTTCAACTCAGGGGGGAGCGCGCCGGGGGGGGGCTGGGGAAGTTCCGCACGCGATCTTGAATTACGTCGAGAACGCGCGGGCGAATCTCAAAGAAGCGCAGGCACCAAGCGCGGCTCACATCCAAGGCTTGCAACAGATCGAGGTGTAAGTCGACATCAAACTCTATCGGGAGGCGCGGACCGACGGGCCGGAGGCTAAGGTTGCTGGAGAGGCAGGTCTGGAGGACGACGAGCCCACACATCAGGAGAACGTGCCGATGCTACCTCGTTGGAAGATCGTCAAGGGCAGCATGAACGATATGAAGGACGTCCCGAGACTGCCCTTCACGGGGACGATCATCGACTGCAATTACGAACTTGACAAGGAGAAGACTCCCGACGCGATGACCAAGAAGGAGGTGCAACCGTTCCTGGAGTCTTTCAACGCCAAGACCACCTCCCCGGCATGGACAGTCGCTATTTTTTGCGGTTTCGCCCAACAAAACGATTTCCTGGAGGTGATTGACAATTACTGCTCCGGCCGCGCGGAGCGGTTCTTCTGGCACAAGGCGAACGTGCACATGAACCCCAACAAGTCCGTACGCTACAATGACGTTGAATGTGGCGTCCTGGGGTACCATGTAAAGAGCGATGCCCAGGGGGAGTCTTCTAAAAAGCCGGAGTGGATGTTCAACTTTGATTTTGGGGAAGGTGAACGTTGAGCCGCGCGTCACTTTTGCGCGGCTTCCCGGTTGTGCACCAGATGTTCAAACGCGAGGGCAAAGTCGTGAATAACCATCAGAAACCCCTAGCACTGTTGATGGAGCTGATCCAGTGCCACATGCTCGGTGACAATCCGGGCAAGACGGATGAGAACGGCCATCCACTCAACTGGATTCTCGACGCTTGCTGCGGCGTCGGCTCGACGTCCATGGCCGCCATGAGGTGTGGTATGAACGCGATCGGCTTCGACCACGACCAGTACATGGTCAGCTCTGCGCAGCAACGGCTGACCAATTTCGACGCCGAGCCCGATCAAAAGGCCGAGACGGAGCCCAAGACGAAGAGCGAACCGACGGCGAAGGGAAAGGAAGCAGCCACTGCCGAATCTGAGGAAGACGCATTAGATGAAGATGACGCAGATGATAATGATGAATAAAATAGTAGGATTTGTCGACCGCCCTGACTGATAGTATCAGTCATGCCTCGACGGTATAGGGTGAAAAGAACTCTACTCGTAAACATTTGAATAAAGAATGATACATGTATGCATATTTCGGTGTTTTCATTGTACGCATACTGCACTTTTCTACCGTGTTGCCTTTATGTATCCCTATTTCGCGCATAAATATCACTAAACCCTGATTTTTTTGAAATATATATAAATCCAAAAATGACATATGATAATGTCATTTTCATCGAATAGTGTGTTGGACGGCGATGGCGGCGATGGCGACGATGGCGCGGCCGCATTCCCTTTCCGCCCTTTGCTCGATCGTGACGAGCCGGGGCCCATGCCCGACACCTCCGTGGACGACGGTGACGCCGATTGGCCGGCTCTCCGCTCCGTTCCGTGGATCCCGCCGTTCCAGGGTGCATCGACATCCCGCTCGGCGGCAAAGCAAGATTGAGTAACAACAGCACAATTCGGCAAAGACCCTTCTCCATGCCTGCACGGTTTGTGATTGACTCTCGAGGGAACCGAGCTCTTTAGATTTATTTAGCAACAGACTTTTGGACATCTTGGGATGGCACATGCCGGACTGCTCGGGCCAGTTTGGCTCCTAGACCCTGCAGTGCTCCTACCTCTTTGCCCGGTGACACCTCAACCCCACGGGGTGAGGTGGTGTCACGGGGAGCCCAATCTTGCCACCCCCACTGTACTGAAGGGGGGGGCACAGTGGGTCTCCTATCTGTCACCCCTCAGCCCGATGTGTCACCAGTGTCCGTTGTCACGGTTGTCACGGTGTGCTATAAAACACTCACCTTAGTATTTTATATCATCTTAGTATCTGCTGGACTTCGGGTTTAGGCTTAGTTATTATGGGCTCTGACTAGCCCCTAGCCTGACCCTGCTTCCGTATCGTGTCCGTGACATCCTAGCACTGTACTGTACAGTAGTACAGTACAGTAGTACAGTCTTGCTTCACTGTCTGGGTTTCCGAGAGCATAAAGCCTCGGCCAGACACTGTTTATGTGATTATCAGTTTGATGCTCAGCGAGCTTAGCCGGACAGCGGATCTGTCTTTCTCGCAGGTTATGGCCCGCACCGGCTTTCCGGTGGTTCTGATGATGGCACAGCGCCTTGCTGTTGCCATGTTCGGCTAAGTAGGACGTAGGAGGGGTTGAGCGCCCACTTGGGCGGTGGTGTATCATTCTCGCGGTATGGCCTTTTGACATGGCAGTGATGGCGGCACGCGTTGTGCTCGCCTTCGCTGCGCAGGAGATCAGTTTGTGACGGATTGTTTTTATTTTACAGCAGTATCGTCGCAGCGAGAGTTGATCTGCATCGTGCGCCACTGGCCCTGGCGAGGACGCTCCACACGTTGTGAATTTTGGCCGCTCTCAATCTTCCGCTTACGACCTGTAATTTTCAGTCTGTTCTGCTGAGACTTCTACGGAGTATCTGGCCGCTGTGACAGTTCTTACACCATCGCCCTGCTTAGCTCGACCTTTCCCCTGTCTCTCTATCATGGTTACCACAGCAAATAGAATGACGCGGTCTCGCGTCCGTAGATTAGAGACGATTTTTGATGATGTGGGTGCGCAGCACACTGCGACACCACACACCCCGCAGCTGCCAGCTCCGACCACCGCAGCTGCGAGGGAGATTCTCGACAAATGTCAACAGCTTGCTCGCGACAATTTTGACAGAAAGGTTGCGAAAATCGTTGCCACGAAAATTCTCGGGGACAAATCGGACCGCTTCGCTGGTACAGAGTCCGACGCAGTCGACATTTTTTCACAGATCATGCATGAGCTTCGAGCACAGTTTCTTCTCCAGTCGCAGGCACTTGCTCCCCTCTTTGACCTGACTGACATGACTGTTGCGGCTAGGCATGAGGGCAACGAGTTGCTGCTTTCGGCTCTGACGTTTCTGGCTCGCCCTGGCTCGCCTGCTCGTGACTGGCTTGAGGCCTCTGGGTCTGACGTTCCTGGAGATGGCAAGCGTGCTGCCCTTGAGGTGGTACGCATGCTCCAGGAACGCTCAGAGCCCTTTGACTCTTTTGAGTCGCTGCTGGCGGTTCGCATCCCCAGCAGCGAAGATCCTGACCGTGGCATCCGTGAGTTCAATGGCCTGTTGCGGGACGTTCAGCGTTCCCACAACTTGCCAGAGGACGCGGTGAAGCGGCAGTTTCTCAAGGCTCTCGGCAATTCGGCTCTATACCGTGACTTGGCTAATTCCTTGGCTCGAGCTGACCAGCGGCAGGGCGTGTCTCTTTTGACTATTCAGGCTCGTGTGCGGGAGCAGTTCCGCCACGGCCTGAAGGTCTCTGGCACCCCTATTTCTGCTCTGTCATTCGGCGATGGCGCGTCTGACCTAGCTGCGGCGTTGTCCAGTCTGCAGAAGCAGCTGGAGCGCATGCAGCAGGACATTCGTGACCTAAAGCGGCAGAAGCGGGAAGGGGCACCGCCTGCGGGCAAGCACCTTACCCGCTTTGTTGCTAAGCATCATCGTACTGGTGTTAAGCCACTTGGCACCGCTCCTCCTGTCTCATTTGACAAGAAGAGCGGTGCCTTCGTGCCCCACTGCAGAAATGCGGAGTGTGCACAAAGCAAGGCTCTATATCGATATTTCCGATAACCGATACTATCGATATATCGTATTTATCGCCGATTATCGGATTGCAACATCAAACTATCGATTGTGCAGGTTTTGATGTTCCATATTTTATTTATAACAAATTGCATATAAATGACGAAATAATCGATTATTTATCGATTGTTCCGATTATCGATACCATTTTTCGGATATCGGATAGTATCGATACCAAAAAACCAAACCGTTATAGAGCCCTGGCACAAAGTGGTTTGAAGCACTGGCATGCTGAATGCCCCAACGGCGGTCCTCACTCTGCCCACTATTGTGGTGCAGTTGAGGACTATGAGACTGACTGCCTGGCTGTTCGTTTCCAGCGGTTCTATGACGCTGGGGATGAGCATGCCTTCGAGTCGCTCTGCACGATGGAGGGTCGCCCAGAGGTGTGCGAGCTGTCGGCATATTCTTTTGTGACGGCTGAGCCCACATCTCTGCGGCACTTTCAGGATGCGGCGGCTTCCGCTCAGGATGCGGCAGCTGACGAGGACGGCATGGCTCAGTTTGGTCTGGCCACATTCCACTCGGGTGCACAGGGCTCGATTCCGCCACCGCCTGCGGTTCGGCATCCCTCTGCACTCGTGGCTGGTGGTGTGCCTGCGGCTCATGACCCGCCAGTGGTTATCCCTGGCTCTCTCGGCTTGCCTGGCTCTGTCCCGTCACTCCAGCTTGGCGACTCTGCACCGGCTCCGCTGTTTGCTGGCATGAGGATTGAGGCTTCTGACATTGGCTCTGAAGTCTCTGACAATGACCAAGGCTCTGACAATGACTCTGACGGCGGGCAGCAAGTGGCTTTTGGCTCCTTCGGCACTCTTGAGCATGACTCTGACAGGGGAGCATCGCCAGCAGCAGCTCCGGTGTACCGTCCGCGGGCTCCGCCAAGTTTTCTCCGATGTGCTTTAATGTCTTCAGTGCTTTGTTGTTCTCTGCTGGCCAGCGCTACGGCATCTCTGGTTGCCGTGGGCGGTGGTGACAGGGGCCTGGTTGAGCCCGGAGCCACCGTCCGTCGGTTTGCTGGAGATTTCTCTGCCTCGATTCCACCACTTGGTGCTGCAGGCATCCGTGATTGGCCGTCGGATGATGGAGTTCTTCTGTCTTCTTCTTCAATGCTCAAACCGCCGTGGGATTCTGCTTGTTTGAGTTCTTCGGTGGTTTTGGAATCTTTGCAGTCTTCTGTTACTTTACTTTCGGTTGCGGATCCACCTTACCCGCTTGGGTCTGGTGGTACTCAATTTGAAACAGACGGCTTGCGATTCACTTCGGGATTCTTCTGTGCTTACATCCCGACCGCTGAACTCAGCTCTGCTGACCAGCTTCAAAGTGGCTGAGTTTCCTAGCAATTGTCCTGGCAGCTTGATTAGCTTTAGCCCAGTAGTGGGATGACCGGGTCAAGACCCCGGCACCCAGCTAGCAGTGATCGGTTTCCACCGAAGTGAATGTTAGGTGTTTGTTTGTTATCTCGTGGCTGCATATCCTGTACCTGCTTTGCTAGGTAGTCACACCCACGGGTGGTGTGCTGGACTTCGGGTTTAGGCTTAGTTATTATGGGCTCTGACTAGCCCCTCCTAGCCTGACCCTGCTTCCGTATCGTGTCCGTGACATCCTAGCACTGTACTGTACAGTAGTACAATACAGTAGTACAGTCTTGCTTCACTGTCTGGGTTTCCGAGAGCATAAAGCCTCGGCCAGACACTGTTTATGTGATTATCAGTTTGATGCTCAGCGAGCTTAGCCGGACAGCGGATCTGTCTTTCTCGCAGTATCCGAGAACACCTGCCCCTGTGAGACTGTTCTGCACACACGCATTCGACATATATATCGACATATATATATCTCACTTCTTGTCACTACGCCGATCCAATATAATAGAAAAGTATTTTTCAAAATACGGAGCGAAAACCGCAATATCCCCCCTCCACTTCCGACTTGGTCGCGTTCGGAAAGTGGGGGGTGCGGGGGACTTGGGACTTGTCCGCGCCTAGCGGTGGGTGGGGGTGGGGGGGACTTGGGACTTGTCGACGCCGGTAGACGGGAAACATGGCTTAAGTATGGGAAACCGTCGACTTTGCCAGGTGGGGGGTAGGGGGACTTGGGACTGTCGGCGCGGCGAAAGTGGGGGGTGGGGGGACTTGGGGGCTCTCGAGGCCGGGAAGGGTGGGGGGAGGGACTTGGGACTTGATTTTAAAATCCTCGATTCAGGTTTTCACTGCTTATTTTGAAAATAGAGGGTCTTGAAAAGGCCGTGTTTTGACTGCGAGTTGAGCACAGTTCAAGATGTTTTTCGATGCTCAAATGGTTACCTTAGTGGGAACCAATCAAAAATATACATTGGGGTGGTCCATATCTTGGAATAGAGCCGTCATTTGCATGGGTCCCCCAATTATAGCTCATGTTATGACAGATTGAATTCAATGAAAAATAGTTAACCCTCTATAGAGGGTCTGCAACGTTTAAGAGATAAAAGAGAAAGACAAAGTCTAAAAGTGAAGTCTCTACTCGTAGTGGTAGGTTCCTAGTCTCAAGTCTGCGGGTCTCAAGTCTGGTGTGAGCTGTGAGGAGAGAATTCGTCGCGAAGGTCCGTTTATCTAATTGCCCGGTTCCACACCGTGAGATTCTTCCATCCAACGGCAAAGAACTGGTTATGAAAAGAAACAGTCGACACCTTCACGGTTCACGCTCTTCCACGGGAAAACCGAAAGTTCAAAACAAGTGTAATTCGCAAGGTCAAAGCGCAGGCAACATCAGCACATTCGCAGGTTAATACAGATTGGCGCCTGACTACTTTATAGGGATCGCGAAATTTCTTCGAGATAAATTTCAGTTTGAACGCATGTTTCGATCTTTTTAAATTTGGGCCGTCTTAGGGATACCAACACTGTCTACGTGAGTTTTTGGGTCTGCGACATCGTCCCTTTTCAACTTCGCGTGGCTTTTGCGGTTTGTGCGTGTACTTATTTCCGCTCAAGCGGGATAGATTAGTGCCTGAAAATTTTTGTTGTAAGCGACTGTCAACACTCGATGAAAATGGATCCCAGTACGCAAAATATCCCCCCCCTCTCCTTTTCTTTCACTATCTCTGCTTTCTGCTATGACATTCAAGCTTACAATCGGCTGAGATTCAGACTACCAACAGCATATCCTGGCCGCTGTGAGCACCCGTGTATTGTTGGCATTTTACACGTGTGACTGCAGAATTTAGTATGGTGTTTTGGAATGTTATGTTAGGCTCTGCCGTTGCGGAAATGGAGATCACAGCTTACACCTCAGTTCTCAAAGTTTTATCCTTGGGCGAGCTTTCTTGGGTAAGTTCTCGCGTCTTGGTGATCATATGTCGACCAAGCCCTTGATTTTTGTCCCTTTTCCAAACTCAGAGGTCACCGTCTCGTGTTGGTCAGGCGAAAGACGATTTGTTAGGCAAGCTGAGGAAAGAACTAAACGTTACCATGGAAGAGCACGAAGCTGTCAAGACCAATCTAATGCAAGATCAGGATCTGAACGATCTGAGGTATGGATCCGATTTTCGCCGTTTGCGGACACCAGAGCGGGTCTTCGTTACACGCGAACCACAGGTTGTATGTTCTTTTCTGAGAAAACGAATCCGGCGCTCCACACCACCTGAATGACAGGCTGCCTTAAGCTTTCATGCAGCTTGCCTGACATCACCTAGACATCGCAGAAAATCCTACACGCAGGTTGCTGCTCGGGGCGTGTCTATTGCCCGACCTCTTTTATTGTCCCACCTGCTCTAGGGCTTTCTACAACAGTGCTGCAGGGTTATCAACCCCTTGCCGTCTGCGTTTGAATTTGCTTACGAAATATACGTATTTTCCTGGCCCTATCTGAGGTGACACTGATGTTTACTGGTGGCTCTGTCGCACTGGTGCCCCCTCACTCGTGTGCACTATATCTCAAGTCGATATATCTCAGCACACTGCACGCAAGGTTTTCCTAGGACTTCTTTGTTCGCTTTCACAAGCACACGGGGCACGTAGTTTGGATTTTGTCCTTAGGTTTCGTGCGAGCCGCGGCCTCTCTCTGCCGAGCCAAGATGCGCGCTGGAGCAGGGTCAACAGCACATGGGGATCCTACAGGTCGGAGAATACTGAGAGTGTTTGTGAGCAGGGACGAACTTCAATACGCATCTCAACCCGGGAAAAAATCGCGGACTGGGCCTTCGACATATGGCGAGCCCGCTCCGCGTTCAGGAGCCTTTTCTGGCAGAGGAACGCCAGCCGCCGCGAGCCAGCCTTTATCGAAGCGATTGCCACCGGGCAAGGCTAAGAAGAGCGGGAAGGTGCTGCCGTTACACTCGACCGTTGCAGTGTAGTGAATAGTAAATTTCTTTCAGAATCACAGAAGCCGATAAAGTCACGCTGCCTCGCCCACGATGCTCCGAAGCCGATAGAGTCGCACTGCCATGCCCACGATGCTCCGAAGCCACAGAATACCTCACTTTTGAGTGCCCAACAACGGGGACACTTAGTCACGATGCATTCTGCTCAGTAGAACTCACAAAGGTAGTGCATCTTCATTCGTTGGGCCCTCAAAGGCTTACAATCATACCTGATGTGTTCCCTCACGAGCCATGCTTTGTGCCTCAGTTTTCTCGATCTCTTGTTTTTGCCCCCGGCCCAAGAGAACATCACGGATACCGATAGCACCTCACGCGCTGCATCTTCCGCTTTGGCCTGTGAGTGTGCATAGACTGTCACCCGATGGACACCCCGGCTAGAGCCGACGCATACCCCTTTCTGCACCCGTAACCCAAGTATCCACTTTCCAATCCCCTCCCTAACAGCCAAAACGACTCTGCCCCTGAGGTATCAGGTGCAGTTATCTGGTCAGGGATAAGTGCCTGTTCAGTCTTTATTCATGGCTCCCCTAGGTTAGCGGTGAACTGGAGATTGAAGCATGAGGGCTGCTAGGGAGGTTCCGCTAGAGAGGCTATGGTGTCAGTCAGCCCGAGTGACGCGCCTGTTTCCAGGTACCTTGTGTCTTGCCACTCTCCCTTCTCCCTGCCAGTCTTCTCCTTTCCCTCCTCTCCCCGCCGGTTTCTCCCCGGGCGCTCTCCCCGTGATCCTGAGGGGCGCTCTCGAGAACGAGCTCCAGGCGCCGCGAATCCGAGCGAGGCGCACAAAGCTGCGTGTATCAGGCGTCACTGCATCTCGAGAAGGAGATCCTGGCGCCGCGAGTCCGAGCGAGGCGCACAAAGCTGCGTGTATCGGGCATCCCTGCATCTGTCCACTTGCACAGAAGCCTGCCCTTTGGTGCTCAAAAGGGATCGGGATAGTGAGATGTGCGTTGCAGGAGAAGAGCGCTCCCGTGACGCCAGGCGCACCTCGCTCGACATCACTCAGCGGCGGGGTCTTGAGCCAGCACATTTCCAAACGGGTCAAGCGCAACTGGCCCGAGTACGGCGGCTGGCTGGATGCCGTGATCACAGGTCTTTACATCTGGCGCAGCCTACCCACAGGTCCCAATTCTGTGGCGCGGTTGTAAAGGCCGTTTGCCGCTCTCTGCTATTTGTTCTCGATGCTTCTAAAGATGATTCATCTCCAGAAACAAAGGGCCTCTTGCGTCTTCTCGTGTGCCGATCAACCGCGGAGCGTGCCGTCAGCACTTGACGTCCTTTTACTCGCCCACCGTGTCACGCTTATGCCATTAACTTGGAAGACGTCTTCGCTTTCGCTGGGATGCTTCACATCCACCTTGGGTGTGACGCGTATGAAGTCAGACGTACGACTTTTGTCGCTTCAAGTCCTCTGCATCTGCTTCACAAACAGGTTCAGGGTCAATGCGCTTCGCTGCTCTCCGGCCATCAGCTCCTCCGCGCCCGCTGGGTTTGAATCATTGTCATACTGTGAACTCGCTCGGTGCACACGTTTGTCTTACTAAGTGTCTTGGCTTGGATAGATAAGGTTTTAACCAGATCCTGGCTGCGACTGCCGCTACTACGGCCTATGTCTTTTGAGCATCACTTTGGGTTATTCGCTGAACTTAGCTGCTGGTCAAGCCTACGTTTGTCCACCTCAGCAAGCCTTGTTACAGTGTAATCGCCTGCTTGCACACATGCTTGCACTTGTGCGCGAGCTCTTGGGTTGTCCGATGCCACTCTTTATTATCTTCACTTGCCTCAAGATGTTGCCGCTTCTCTGTTTTTTCACGCGCAGACTACGATCCAGCAACTGATGAACACGTGATTACTTATGACCTCGGCACCAGCAGCGAGTCCTGGGAGAAAGTTAACCTTTCTGAGATGCAGAAAGATGAGTTCAAGTTCGGGGTTGGTACTATTTCTGTATCCGAGATGTCGGCGCTGCCACCGACTTCAAGTGCGGCCAAGCCTTCTGCCAAGCGGCCGGCACCTACTCCTGCCGCCAAGAGCAGGTGACGTGCATGGAGTCGTCTTCTGTCTCTTCTCGCCTGCTGTGTTGGTGTTCGCCCTTTGGCCAACCTTTGCCAAAGCTTCGTACTTAGTAACCTATGGCCGATCCGTTGCTCGAGTCCTTGACAGATCCTAGGTGAGAGATCCATCTCGATATTATGCCCAACCGGTGAGTGTTGTGAGAGCGGAGCAAGACAAGGGGAGTCGTACATTCTCGACCAGTTTTATTCGCCAGCCGGGTGGTGACCTGGGAAAATCCCTTCCCTGTGCTGCAGAGCCCCAAAGAAATCTGGATCCAGCTCTAGCAGACAAGCCGGAGGAGAGCAGTTTAAGGATGCCGTCAAAGGTCTCGAGGTGGAGGTGTGCACCTCGCCTGATCACGATGCCCTCCACAAGGTTCCATGGCGCGTCTGAAGCTTGCTTGTGCTAAGGGAGTATCTGTCTGGATGCCCAGCTCGCTGCACCTTCTTCGGATAGGCTTCCTGCTAGCAGCTTTCACTCACTGGCTGCAAAGAAGCCAGCACCGAACCCCTGAGGACATGAGCTCTCAGCTTTGTGTGCAGCATATCAGTACTTGCGCCTGCAGACCTGCCTGAAGTTACTGCGGGCGCCTCACAACAGGTAGACAAAGCTGGCTCAGCGAACAAATTGGCAGAAATAAAGCAGAATTTGGTTTCAAACGAACAGGTGTGCTGCAGACATCTTCACCATCACTCACAGACTCGACTGGTGGCTCCTAACAGTCAACCCGTTGAGTTCGGCAAACAACAGATGCCAACAGCAGAAATGGCTATGTGCGCGATGGTGGGGTGTGCTCCACGGTTCGGCGATGCGCATGTGGGGGTGGTTTGTGCTCCACGATGCGGCGATGCGCGTGTGGGGGGTGGTGTGTGCTCCACCGTGCGGCGATGCGCGTGTGGGGGTGGTGAGTGCTCCACGGGGCGATGCGCGTGCGGGGGTGGTGTGCTCCACGTGCGGCGATGCGCATGTGGTGTGTGCTCCACCGTGCGGCGATGCGCGTGTGGGGGTGGTGTGTGCTCCACGGTGCGGCGATGCGCGTGTGGGGGTGGTGTGTGCTCCACCGTGCGGCGATGCGCATGTGGGGGTGGTGTGTGCTCACGGTGCGGCGATGCGTGGGGGTGGTGTGTGCTCCACGGTGCGGCGACGCGCATGGGGTGGGGTGTGCTCCACGCGGCGATGCGCGTGTGGGGGTCGGGTGTGCTCCACGATGCTGCGATGCGCATGTGGGGTGGTGTGTGCCCCACGGTGTGGCGATGCGCGTGTGGGGGTGGTGTGTGCTCCACGGTGCCGCGATTCGCGCGGTGGTGGTGTGTGCTTCACAGTGCGGCGATGCGCGTGTGGCGGGTGGTGTGAGCTCCACTGCCCTGGCATATGTTATTGCCTAAGTTTGGGATCAGGTTACTTTGTCAGCTGCTTGAAAGCTGCTGCGTTTTCCCCTCTTTCCGGCCAATGTTTTCAGCCATTTCCGCCAGCACCACATGCATTTAGTTCTAGCTGACGCCAGTTGTACTTTTCCAGGATCTACTGGCGCAGCTGAACGAACTAGACTCGGATTCTGACGAAGATT
Source organism: Cymbomonas tetramitiformis (assembly GCA_001247695.2). Lineage (NCBI taxonomy): Eukaryota > Viridiplantae > Chlorophyta > Pyramimonadophyceae > Pyramimonadales > Pyramimonadaceae > Cymbomonas > Cymbomonas tetramitiformis. The sequence continues at coordinate 33,110 of LGRX02034226.1, forward strand.
CTGACTGATGGTAATTTGCATTCAGGACACCGTTTATGGTGTCATCGTGCTGTCGTACCAATAGCTGCAGCAGATCAAATGTTGAGTAAAAGTGAATCGTCTCCAGTGGTGCTGGCCCTTGCATTATGGCTATCAAGTAGAGTGTCTCAGTCCCAATGGTTTTTTAATTTTACTTAACGTCTCGGATTTCATTTTTTTGTTCTAGATAAAGTGTTGCCAGGAGATGATTGAATTTTCATAGTGAAGGCAAATTAGATTTTCTGAAACTGACGCATCCTGAAATAAGAGAATTCTGGTGCTTCATGTGCACAGAATACACCACAATTGTTGGTGCTAAATTATTATCCAAGTTTAAGTCATTTGTTTGAGTAGGTCTTTGTGGTAAATGTGAATTAGTTTTGAGTGCAATGGTTGTGCCATATTAATGAATTTCCGGAACTATTCAAATGTTTATGTCATTGTTGAGTTCTTGTGCACTCCTGTTTTCTATTTATGATATTTCTATACTTCCTCCAAATCACTTGAACAGTCTATTTCGTTTTTAGCGTTTACACAGGCAACTGAATCATCCTGGCAAGCGGCACTCGTTGATTTTTCATAAAATTTGGATACTCTTCGTTTGAAAGGGGTCCATGGGGCCAATCGAGAGCAAAAAATATTGTGAAAAAAATGATTTGCGGTACCCAAATCTACTAAACTTGCAAAAAATACTGAATATATATTTAGGATGGGGATATATTTAGGATGTCATAATAGAGAGGGGTGCAAGGGCACGCGATGAGTGAGATTCAAGCTTATAATAACTGACATCCGAAGCGTATCGGAAACATTGCCACCCAACGAGTATGGGATGCCACACGGTTTATTCCTATTCCCGAAACGACAAAATTCGTTGCAATATATCTGTTATATATATGACATAGCCGTGTTTGGGGATGTGAAGAATGATATGCAAAACATAAAAACATGATGAGTGGCAACAAGCAACACCAGAATACACATGTGCATTTTAGTAGGTTCAGTCTCATCAACCAACTGATGAAAGTAACATCCTCAAGAAACTGATGAAGTAGAATGCTGATATTTCTAATCGTGCAGAGGAGTTATCGTCCGATCCGAGCGACTATGTATTGGTACTCGAAAACCAAAAAGTGCACAATAGCTGTGCCAGGGCGCGTGCCAGGAGTTCGCGCATAAAGGGCGGCAAATCCAATATCCCGATCTTCACTCGAGCCCTTTTGAGAAATCCTTACATCTTATTCCTTAGCGCGCTTATTTCTTGCAACATCTGCTAGGATCTGACGCTTGCTCGAATACAAAACCGCTTTGCACCCTGTTGCTTGGAGTTAGATAGTCCAGCTGGCATAGCATCGATTGGGAATGTTAATTTCAATCGAACGCTACGAAATCATCTCATGCTACAAATGTAAAATGTGTCATGTCATATTTATGTGTCATTAAGAGATAAGAGATTTAGAGACAAGCCTTATCTGAAAAATAAGAGGTCAAAATAAGCGGTCTTTCTTGTCCGAGGACTGTCCAAGGTACAATCTGAAAACCGCTGTTCACCCAACCCGGGATCATTCACGCGATTGGTCAATTTTGAAAATAAGCCCATAAGAGCATACGGGTTAAGTCGATGCTCAGGTGTCAAAAGGGCTCGAGCATATTAAGTAGTTAGAGTGTTCAAAGCCGATGCATCAGTGGCTCGTGGAGACCGCATGCTCTTTGAGTGTGTACGTTACGGAGGGCCAACGGCGAACACACATACACCACTTATGACAAAGGACTGAGAGAACCACTGTGGTTAGGCAGTTATGTGTTTTGTGTTTTGATACCAGGTAGATGTAATGGATGCATGAGAAGATCCGTTGCACCGATCAGGATCTGCCTGGGAGATTCCAACAGATTATGTTCTCCACGACTAGCATACTTAAAACAGCGATAGAATGTGACTCCGTTTCTCAAATCATAGCTCAGTATGCCCACGTGCCACATGGCCTATTGCATCCCTTTTAGGTTTTCTGAGAGGAAGTCTCCACAAATGCCCTTCTCCAGTCATGTACAGGTGAGGCTTCTCCGCGCTGAAAGGCTCAACGGCAATGTTCGAAACCCGCGATGCCATGTCCAACCGCGCAAGCAAAGTTCCTACGCCATATCACGGTCGAGCAATCCTCAGTGATCAGTAGATGTCAGCAATGCTCGCAGTGGGTTATGCAGGATGATCTCCACAAAGCCACAGTGCTTGGTCGTGATGAGGCCGGTGAAGGTAAGCAGCCGTGCAGGGTTTACGGCCAGTGGTAGTGGGCAACATAATTGGGCCGCGGCGCTGGTGAAATTGGGCATGAGTACTCAATCACTGCGTCGATGCAAATGGGCGACTTGGCTCGGTCATCAGGCGAAGTACATGCGGGCAAAAGCGCTCGGCTGTGAGCCCAGTGCAAGTGGGCAAGAGAGTTCAGCCGCGAGGTGCTCAGGCCGCGCTGCAAAGGCTCATGCTTCAAATGCGTGATTGCAGTGTACCTTTATCGATGTCAATGATACAGATGCCTTGTGGACAGCTGGCGATGAGCCATCCGGAGGGGTGAAACTTCATGCCGTCGGCGCAGCCGAGTCCGGGTCCGACGTCATCAATGTCGATGGTCTTGCTTCGCGTCACAAAATTCCCGGATGCGTCCTTGCGGTATACGTGCCATCGGGCATCGCCTTGAACACATCCTGGAATCTCCTGCGTTATGTTCATGCAGATTCGAGGGTTGAGCAGCAGATCTCAACTCAGAGGCCACCCTAACAGGATTTTTCATTGTTTTGCCAGGCCAACGCATTCCTCTGAGAATCGGAGGGACAGATGAGAGAACCTTGTATGTGATAGCTATGGAAGTGGCGTACTGCAGGTGGCGGATGCCAAGAAGTGCGGATTGCATGCGGAATTCTCAATTTACGTCTTCATTGGGCAGGGATGACAACCCCCAGTCGAGGGGACCACGGAGTGTCGAACGGTCCAACAAGGCTGGAGGCACTATTTTTGTGTCGGCTCTAACAGGCCCTTCTGGCGAGTCACTCTTGACTGGGAGATGTCACACAGGGCATGGTATCGTGGACCCCCAATCTGTCGGGAGCCAGATTAAGTTGGACGTCCGATTTCAAAATTCAAAATGCCAGTAGGAAATAGTGAGCAGCATTTCCAGAAATATCTGCCAAAGACTTCAGCCTCAGCAGCACTTGCCAAACGCTTTTGAGGCTGCACTGCAAGTGGGGTTGCGAGGCGGTAGGCCGGAGCCTTGTGGAAGGGGGCGGGCAGAGAGGCCAGAGGATTCCGCTGCAAGGCATGGCAGATTTATTGCGATCTGCAAGCTCCGCGGATCATATCGGTCTGAAGGGCGGCTGTTTATGTTCAGTGAAGGTCAGAGGATCTCAGACTCGTGAGAAACCCTAAATACTGGGTCAATTTACAGGGCGAGTGAAGTCCGGTGATCAGGTCAAAATCGTAGTATCCGATCTGATGGCAATGGCAGAGATCATCTCATCGCAACGCCAGATGAACCTTCAGATGACACCGTGGCAATAGAAATTTCGTTAACTGAAGCCAGTGATCCGAGAAATCATGAATGCTAGAAGCAAAATGATTGGAACAACACTGTATCCGCTGAGGCAAGCTGCTTCTTTTAAGTGAAGTAATCGAAAATGCGATCATCTACGAGACTAAACGCCGTCAGAAGCCATGCGCTACACGCCGTAAACAAAAGTTGGATTGGTCATCCCTCAGCAGCAAAGCAGTGCGATGAGCTGGAAGTGGTTACCTCGCCCTGGCAGCACTCACTAACAACAAGTGCGGAAAAGTCCGGTGTGAAGGCAATGCCATTAGGTCGTTTCAAACTCTGGTCGAGGAGCTCCACGTGTGCATCGCCATCAGTCACGCGCGCTCGGAATAGTCCACTAAAGCCAAGCTCCGACTTCAGGTCCACGTAAGCTGCAGGGACAAACGCCCGAAAGCCGGGGAGGCATCGGGGGTCAGCTGCTTGAGGCCTCCACAAAGCGAGCAGAGAAGTGTTTCAGCCAAAGATGGGTGGTGGGCTACACTCAAGACAACAACAATATCCAGGCGGCTTCTCCAGAAGGGATCTTCCACCGCTAAATGCATGGGAATATGATATTTGAGCATCGGAGGTAGTGAGGCACGAGGCAGTCCTCTGCGTGAATGCCCATGACGCTCTTGGAAGCGGGCTGCAGTGAGGCACGAGGCAGTCCTCTGCGTGAATGCCCATGACGCTCTTGGAAGCGGGCTACAGTCAGGCACGAGGCAGTCCTCTGTGAATGCCCATGACGCTCTTGGAAGCGGGCTACAGTCAGGCACGAGGTAGTCCTCTGCGTGAATGCCCATGACGCTCTTGTGGGCACAGTCAGGCACGAGGCAGTCCTCTGGGTGACACCCATAGACGCTCTTGGAAGCGGGCTACAGTGAGGCACGAGGCGGTCCTCTGCGTGAATGCCCATGGGACGCTCTTGGAAGCGGGCTACAGTGAGGCACGAGGCAGTCCTCTGCGTGAATGCCCACGACGCTCTTGGAAGCGGGCTACAGTGTACCTCCGTCATAGAAGCGCGCCTTCTCCAGGAGACCGTAAATGGGGTCCGTGAAATACACAAATTTTTCATCTTCATCTAAAACGAGGTCATTCGGGCTGTTGAAACGCGTGCCATTGAAACGGGATGCCAGTGGTCGGATCTGACGTTGCTCAGAAGCCATCCCACTCCTCTATCATCTTTGCAGTGTTTCGCTTGTTTTGCGTATTTACCGACTTCGCATCGGATAGTCTGAGCTGTCTCGCCAATTCACGTGACTTTGTCGGGTTTACAGAGGCGTCCTTGGAAACCCCAAGGCGTCAAGAATGATTTTTTCAAATCTTGTGCTCCCGCATGTTCACACGACCTGGCGACCTGGCGACCTGGCGATCTGGCGGGGCTGCAAAGACCGCCCTTTGCGAAGTCGGTTAAAGTCCAGAAGCGTCAATCTAAAGTTTTGGTCACTCTGTTGAAACTAGCCCTTGTTATAAGTCATTTCTGCACATTTGTAAGGATAAACCAGTTGTGTCTATTTTTGCTAGATTATACCCCTCTTATTAATGCATATCGAAGTCAACTGCAAGATAGTTTCGAAGAAAGCTCCGGCACACGCTAAATTGAGATTGACTCCCATAGGATAGCATACCTGTCGAGTTGCCAGATCGAGCATAGATATTTGACGCGCTCCGTGCTGACAAAAAATGACTGTCGGCACTGTCGAGGTTCGCTTCATGGCTATCCCGTTTGCGCCGGGCTCAGCTCGCCAGACTCTCTCCATATCCGGGCACCCGCCCCCACCTTCCATATACAGTTGCAGCTCTTTCTCTATGGGAGTGTACTCGTAAATGCGGTCTTCAATTGTATCCGTGAAGATTAACCTGTCGACCGCCAGGAGGCGCGAGCAGACTTCGCATTCCAGCAATAATCCTAATATCCGATTTTGAGAGTGCAACGCGTGCTCTCCTAGTATAACTTTCGCGGGTGAAACAGCATTTCCTACATCGAAAGATTGCAAAGTGGATAGAGCCACTCGAGTACCAAAAGTAAGTGCGGCTTTATCTCTGCAATCGGGTGTGAGAGATCTCTAACTCTGAATAGCCATAGCGTGAGGGCGATGACGAGGATGTACCTGCTCGACTCGTCGTTTTCGGGTTCGTGTATGAAAGCAGGTCCTTCGGTCCAGGCGAACCCTGTTTGCCAAATCGATAGGAGACATTTTAGCATGTAAATATACGCGAGAGGTATATTAAGCGGTAAGTGCGAGCAGCGCGACAGCAGGATCCGCGGCCAGGGATTATCCCGAAGGGCTCTTTCCAACACAGTGCGGAATGTTGATAGTTCTTTTGAGCGACCAGGAAAAAAACCAGGTCTTCTTTGAAAAGGGAAAACACCGTTCGTGACAGTTGCGTTTACCATCAAGAACTTTCTCGGGATTCCGGGACGTGAATAGCTCATCAAAGATCGTTTCGGCTGCTTCGCCTCCGACGACCTCTGCGAAACATCCTTGCTGCACAAGGTGCAGCAAACCTGCGAGCGCAAGGTGTGCTCTTAAGTAGAACACTCGATATCTACTCAAAACCATTGATGGACTTTCTCTTTTTGTAAAGATCTCCTATCTGATGTGAAGCTGACGTTAAATTTGGCCGCCCAACTCAGAAAACGCCCCCAGCCCCACGCAAACGAGTTAGACGCAGCGCAGTAGTGTCACGAGCAGTCGAGAGGGGGATGCAAACGCCAAACCCTAGCAGACGAGACGGAGAGAGAGGCATACAGTAGGCAGTCGCAGTCGTCCAGTCGAGTGTGTCATGTCACCCGTCGCGTGTCATGTCATGTCATGTCATGTGAATCAGCTTCTCATGTCAGGTTCTCCCTTCTCCGTTCAGTCGTTCACATCCGATCGTACATCGTGATAGCTCATAGCTGAAGGTGGGCCGATCCCTGATCGTAATGAAGCTGATTGGTTGATGGCTGCAAGCTCATCAATCGAATGCTGATGAACGTAAAGCTCGAAGCTGCAGCTGAGCCAGACGAGAGCGGAGAGCTGAGCAACTACAGTAGTTTAGGGCGCCCCTTTTTACAGTGTAGAAGTACGTGACAATTCCGGCGTACAACACAGGCGGGCGAGCGGGTTTTAATAGTGGGAATCGTTAACACTGGGCGTAACACTTAGCCCCATACGGAAGGCATGGACGCACCTATATTGGGGCCTTGGGAGCGGGCAAGCACCCCTTTCCAAGCACCGCCCTCCAAGCACCCCCTTCCAAGCACCCCCTTCCGCAAGCACCCCCTTCCAAGCACCGCCTTCCAAGCACCGCCCTCCAAGCACCGCCCCTCCATGGTGACGATATGAGCGGATCACGCGGTGGCAATATGATATCATATCGAAATGTTGTGGTGATACGAAATATTGCGGATTCATGAATTGTAGCGCGGGTGAAGTGAAATAGCGTGAGAAAGGAGGAAGAGGAAAATGGGAGAGGAAAAGGAAAAGGAAAAGGGAAAGGGGAAAGGGGAAAGAAACGAAGAAAGAAAGAAGAAAAACTAGAGGAGGCGAGGGGGAGAGGGAAAAAGTATGGAGGGAGGGGCAGGAACCCCCCCCCGCAATCCGCGACCCCCATATGCCGGGAGGCAGCGCTCCGAAAATCGCAGGATCCGATATACGGCAGGATCGTGGCATATTCAGCATGCCTCTACCTACCGCAACTTAAAATATTTGTACATTCAGCAGGATACAATTTTCAGCAGCATGCTGTATTTTTCACATCGGGATATATTGTGCCTGTATTATTTCCTGCAGCACAATGACATACTCCCTGCAACACGGTGGTAGGATGTGGCAGGATGGCATATACAGCATGAGTGCATGACTTTAGCTACCGCGGCTTCTAATATTTGTACATTGTGCATCATACATTTTAAAGCCGAATGTTGTATTATTCACTACAATATATATCATGGCCATCTTATTCCCTGCAACAGGATGACATATTCCCTGCAGCACTACGATGGCACCCTGCAGCACGGTTAAATATTTACTGCAACAGGGTAAATTGTTTACTGCGGCAAGGTAAAATGTTTATAATGGAGCAGGGTAACATGTTTACTGCAGCAACATGACATGTTCATTGCAGTAGGGTCCAATATTTCCGGGAGGGACTTGCCCCCATTAATTTACACTGCAAGGAGTGATATATAATGCACTACGATTTGTCCAGCTGTCGCCACAACCGTCGAGCCATTTCATATATGTTCAACTACATCAGTTGCCATTAATTCTTAGCGGATGGCGGAATGCCCGGATGCCCGGATGCCCGGATGCCTGAATGCCCGGATGCCCGGATGCCTGAATGCCCGGATGCCCGGATGCCCGGATGCCTGAATCCCACTCGGGACCAAAGATCGCCTTGGATCCCTGATGTGAGATGAGACTTTCAGCCCCCCCCATAAGGTGGGGGGCAGTCACACTCTCTCTGATCACCCCTTGACCCGAGGTGCCACGTCAGCTTGCTTCCGCCAGTTCGTTCCGCGATAATAAAACCTCAAAGTTATTTTATTATCTCATCTTAGTCTGCAGTGAATTGCGGTGTCACTCCCTGCTAGTGCTTCCGCCAGTCTAATATATAATATATATTAGCCTTTTCTGTTAGGTTATCGGTCCACCATCTTTGGTGTGGCATCCTTTTCTCGGCAACTTTGATCACGCACGTAACCCGCACGTAACCCGCACGTAACCCGCACGTAACCCGCACGTAACCCGCACGTAGCCTGCACGTAACCTCCGCACATACCTCGGAAATTTGTAATTTTTCGACCAGCTTCAACCGAATTTAACGAGACCTTCGCCCCTACGTATCGGCGTTTTTGATTTCGCCGCATCTCTGAACTTTCAACAGACATTTACGCCTTCAACACTCTGGCCAGCAGCGCCTCCGCTGCCGGAAGTTTGGCTTGCCGCACGACGTTTTTGACCTCACCGCCGTTTTCCTCGTCGAATTTTACCCAAATTTGACTTCTTCATCGCTCGATTTGGCTAATTTTACGGAAAGTTACGTTCACACCAGACACCAAGCGCGACTCCGACATTTTCGCCATCGACAACGAGTGCTGTGACTCCTACAAGAGCGCCATTCCCACATTCCTCCCCCTCTGCCACTTGCCTCTGGTAGTGCTTGGCCACGTTACGCCATGGCCGCGCACAGGTATTGGTTGGTATCTGAGGGGCCGGTCTGGTTACCGCCTTTCATGGGGTCGCAGCCCATCGCCAATGCCACAATCGACCTGCCACCAGACGCATCACGGTCTGGTGGTGTGCAACATTAAGACAACAGACACTTGCAATGAACAACTCTAGCTTGTGGTGCGGTAGTTTCGGACTATGAGAGGTCCCATTGGGCCTGTAACTGCTGCCTATTTTTGCCTAGGGTTTAGGTTTGGGATGCGAGCTTGCCTATCTTGTTGTGGCACCTCACGCCTTCGGGGTGAGGTGGTGTGATGTGAGATGAGACTTTCAGCCCCCCCCATAAGGTGGGGGGCAGTCACACTCTCTCTGATCACCCCTTGACCCGAGGTGCCACGTCAGCTTGCTTCCGCCAGTTCGTTCCGCGATAATAAAACCTCAAAGTTATTTTATTATCTCATCTTAGTCTGCAGTGAATTGCGGTGTCACTCCCTGCTAGTGCTTCCGCCAGTCTAATATATAATATATATTAGCCTTTTCTGTTAATCCCACGCAAATTGTGATGCACGTGTAAAAACAAACCATTTCAAAACCACATACAATGTGCGATATATCCGCAAAATTATTTGCGTTCAGAAAACGCTGCTGTCCATGCTGCCAAACCGTAAGAACTGAAGAATTCTCTTGAAAATTCCTCTCTGGAGCTCTCCTGGACTCTCGATCGTACTCTTAACACTGGGGGGTCAGAATCCTGCGTGACATGTGCCATGTACCGTACAACAGGGGCGGGCGGGTCACGTACTTCTACACTATAAAAAGGGGGGGCCTTATACCCCTTGGAGCTGAGCACTCGAAGTCTCGAACTCGCGTCAGAACTGCCGATCGGATGCCGATGCCGATGCCGTTTCGGTTTCGGGTTTGTAAACATCGCACCAGATCACCAGACGGTCGCGGGGTGAGACGAGAGCACATGACATGCACATCCGATCGACAGTCAAGCGAAGTCAAGTCGAACACGAAGTGCTGAACGTGAAGTCTGGCGCGTTTTCAGACTGAGTGGCCAAACAAGAGACAAGGGCCAGGCCAAAATCTGTGAGTAGTGAATCGCTTTGAGATTCAATTAAATCCTAGAGGAGAACATTTAAGCTTGAGGGACACGTTATTTTCACTTAAACGATCACAACCTGTGGAGCAATCGAAATGTCTGCTCTTGCCCCAGGACTTGCCCGAAAAGTGAAAAAGGTCGTGCGCAATGCTTTTTCCTAGTGAACTTTTTTTCTCCAGTGTCTATGTTATAATCGTTTTATACACTGAGGCGGAGAAGGGATCGTTGTGAAGCGTATGTATAGCGATCGACTTCCGGTTGATGGGGAGATATTGTCTTGACCGTCTTCACGCTTTGTGCAGGTTTTAGAAACCCGAATTGATTCACCGGAGCTGTCTTCATCGCTTGGGGAGGTATCATCATTCTACACAGAGAACACGCCCGCCAATCGTCGAGGTGCGTCGTTGTTCACTGTTGACCATATATCTTGTGCGTTATGATGATAACATTGGCTTGGCGTGAACGAGCCACTTGAGTGTTTCCTTGTCGCAGGTCTGCGCTCGAGCATCGAGAAAAGAGGTTTGGACATAAATGAAGAGTTCCTGAAAGCGGCAGAGGTTGCACAGGCGGTATGGACAAAGTCGAATGCCGCGTACACCTTCGAGGCTTCATCGTCTTTTCACAACTGTGCTTAAGCACTCGTATTGTTGTCTGAACCCTGTCGTATGTCACATTTCCCCACGGTGAACGCGAAAGTTTCTGTTCGCTGAAAGCGAGGATTGCATCCGGGTACACGACATCTTCCTTTGGTTTTGGAGTGGGGTGCACCGAACTCCTACCTATTGTCGACTGAAGTCAGCGCACTCGACGCAGGCGCTAGAGGCAGTCGAAAGGCAGCTTGATGGGCTGACAACGTGCTGCAACAGAATAGGTAAGACGTACATCTCGTTGTATCCAACGTTTGCTCAAAGGTCAATCTATGATTCGCACAAGTTCCAGTGAGGTTTCCAAGTGAAGAGCGCGGTGGCTAAGGATGCAGTGACGGTAATGGCCGATCAAAAAAATATGCAATCAACGTTGTCCATATGAAACCAACCTGGATTTTCATAGAGTAAACGGTCGCTTTCTTAACTCGATGGCGCCTTGTACAGGTGGATCGCTGGAGACCACCAGAACGTCAACGGTGTGTGGCCCCGGGCCTCGGGGCTTGCCTGAGCTTCGGTCTAGCGTGCCGGCTCGCCACATTTGAGTTCTGCCCCTCCGATAGGGGCCTAGCACAGACGAGATGGAATCACTACCCCCTTCTCTCCCACAGGCCCTGTAAAGCGCGATCACGCAGTGCTAGGCCTGACAGTGGCCCGAACAGGCGAGTTTTCTGGAACAGGGGATCTCTCTCGCCCACGAACTTCAGGTTCGGAAATACTCGACACGTCGCAGAGGGGACTATAACTGGCGACCTTTTCAGATCCGGGATTTTTTCTAGAACCGAGATCATCCTCGCCCGCAGACCCCATGAACATACGAACAAGCTTTCGTAACCATGCTGGACAAGCGGCGAACACGGTTGGGAGTTGGGAACAGGGCGATCTGGTCGTCGAAACAGAGAAGCTCGCAAACGAACTCGACTCCAACCTGCGTCGGACCAGCCTGGTCGAAACGTTCCTAGATGGGTATCAGCTTTCGAATGAAGAGGTGCGATAGCCTCGCACTGCCGTCGTGCTTCCAGCGCCCTTGCCAGCTTCTTGCCGGCGCCGGATCACCTCTCGCTCCACCGGGAGCGTTTGCTCGCCACAGTGCGTGCGCCCCTCCCCTGCCTGGGCTTTTTCTGGCAACACCGATTTGTGTAATGTGAAACACGCAGGCTGCTGCCGGGCTATTCTCGTTTTCTCTGCACTCCTCACCCTGAACATGGCCGTTCCAGCTGCACTGATGCAGGTGTTTCTGACCCACAGGTCGAATCGCTCCGCGAGGGTGACATCGATGAACGCTTCTTCTCTGCTCTGGCTCATGTCAAGGGGATCCACAACAACTGCAAGGTGAGATGGCCGTCCCCGTTGGCAGAGCGCCCGTTCCAAGGTGGTCCCGTGCGCCTCGACGCCAATTATTCTCAGCGCCTCCCCTGCCGGAACCCCTGCTCGGCGCCAATTATTCTCAGCGCCTCCCCTGCCGGAACCCCTGCTCGGCGCCACTTATTCTCAGCGCCTCCCCTGCCGGAACCCCTGCTCGGCGCTCGAGAGCAGCATTGTGGGCCATCACCGGTGGAGTGCAGATACGTGTGCGCGCCTGCGTAAGCTGTGTAAGCTGTGTTAGTATGCTTGCGGGACGCCCGTGGAAGGTGAGCAAGTGGCAGTGCTCAATCAATCACTCAACTACCAGGGGTTCATACCGTGGTAGCCTCATACCAGTGCCGGATAAGAAGGCGGCTTGGGTTTTGGCTCGCTTCATTTCTGCCGGGCTATTTGGAGTCGACATTGAAATGGAGCGTGACTCCGTCACTATGCTAGAGATCCGCTGGCCTGGCATCTCGCATCCTGGTGAACGCAAGAGGCCATGCGGTGCTGTGAGCGACTGGGGGGCCTTGCGCAGATGTTGCTAGAGATCCGCTGGCCTCTCGCATCCTGGTGAACGCGAGAGGCCATGCCGTGCTGTGAGCGACTGGGGGGCCTTGCGCAGATGTTGCTAGAGATCCGCTGGCCTCTCGCATCCTGGTGAACGCGAGAGGCCATGCCGTGCTGTGAGCGACTGGGGGGCCTTGCGCAGATGTTGCTTCGCACGCATCACCAGCGTGCAGGCTTGGAGCTGATGGACCAGATGGCGCTGCACCAGGTACGTGCTTCCATAATCGGAGGAGGGAACACGGGAACTGTTGTAGGGTCTGCCGGGTCCTAGATTCAACTTGTTTCCTATCTTCACTCTCGTAGATTTCCCGAGCTGCCGTGTGCAGGCTGCCGCATCACGCAGCGTCCAAGCACTGCAGAGACGCCACTCAAAATGCGTTCTCACACTCCATGAAAACCTCTTGCTTGACCAACCACAAAACTAGTAGCTTGGGAAGTGGAGGTGAAAAAATACTGATTCTACTTGCACGGAGGATTGTGCTAGCGCTGTAGCGCGGCCAGTGTCAGCTACAACACATCCATTTTCCTTGGAGCACGAAGCGCTACACACCCGAGTCAGAGTGTTGACGCTGTGCTCACACTTGAGGTGCGGGCATGGGGACGTGTGAGGTGGCAGGAGACTGCGTACGAGAGGCTTTGCCGCTGGGTCCAAGCTGAGTGCCGTAGCCTCGGGGAGAGCGACACCCCTGAGGTCCGCGCTGCCTCCCTAAAGCGTGCCTTCCGGCACTGTTGTGGACGTGTCCCTTGCTGGGTACCAGCTCCCTGTGCGTGACTTGTGGCCGAGGAGACGCACGCGGCCTCATCACACATGCTTGCAGGGACTGGTTGTGGCGCCAGTTGTGGCTCAGGATTCGTTGGTCGGGCTGGCTTGGGAGGTGGGGCTACAGGTGACACCGTTTCTACAGAAGGCTGCAAGCACCCTCAGGGGGCGCCCGGTATTCCTGGCCCCAGCCTGTGCCCCTTTTGCCACCCATGCTGATCCTCGCGCTTGCAGTCCTCACATCTGGGCGCTAAGCAGTGCACCTTGCATAGCTTTTTGGAGCTTGCCATCACTGCTGTCGAGTGGGATACGTTCTCGCTCAAGTGTGTTTTAGAGCGGAGGCGGGCGCGGCCGTGCCTGGTCTGCGCGGGCGGCCGCGCACCAAGCCCAGTGCTCACTGCGAGGAGCCTGGCGATGGCAGGCTCTGTTCAAGTACTGCGCGGAGGAGGTCGCCACTCAGCGCCACAGCTGCATGTTCCGGCGCTTCATCGGTGCGGCCACTCTGCGCCGCAGCAGCATGTTCCGGCGTTTCATCGGCGCGCCCTGCATGTCTCCTTTCGCGGAGCCCAGGCCGGACAATGTCCTCGTTGCCAGTCCGAGTGGGTCAGCAGGCCTGGGGAGCTGCTTGGTCCAGCCGGCCTTAAGCCCGGGATGCCGGGAGGGGGAGGGCGGGATGCAGCTGCCCTCACCCGCGGCGGCCCAGGCGGAGTTCCGCGGCCAATGGAAATGCACTCCCATGACCCGCGGCGGTACGTCGGTGACATGCTGGCTTGGCTTCACCAGGTAGCCGCTCTTCCTTTGCCGTGCCGGCGCCATCCCGAGCAGCCCTGGTTGTGCACTCGTCTGATGCAGTGATACCTTGCAGCCCTGGGTTGGCACCAGCGTCGGGTGCAAGACCCCTTGTAGCCCTGGGTTGGCACCAGCGTCGGGTGCAAGACCCCTTGCAGCCCTGGGTTGGCACCAGCGTCGGGTGCAACGACCCCTTGCAGCCCTGGGTTGGCACCAGCGTCTGATTCAATGATGCCCAATGACGCGGTCCAGGTGTGGGGTGCAGCTCAGCGGAGGCGCCCGCGCTGGGGCGCCCTGCGCGTGCTCATGATCATGAGCGGGCCGGGGCGGATGCCGCGAGGTGGGGGAGAGCAGGCGCTGGCTTCGGAGCATGAGCTGATGACCGGCCTGTTTGGGAGCGACGTGGAGGCTGCGGAGTCGAAGGACGCGCTGGCGGCGGGTGAAGAGCTGTGGGACACGAAGAAGATCCTGGACCGCATCTTCGAGGGCGTGTGCCGCCCCTTCAAGGTCGCCTGCCACCGCTCAAAGTGTGGCCTCCGACCCTTGCTGTAAAACCCTACATCGCGGAGGCAGGCGTTCGTCATGTGGAGCGAGTGCTGACATCGCGGAGGCAGGCGGTCGTCATACGGAGCGAGTGCTGACATCGCGGGG
>LGRX02034227.1:0-42624 GCA_001247695.2 Cymbomonas tetramitiformis
GCGTGGTGCATTGACCTCCACCTCAGCACTCGCCCTGCCGTATGTTCCGTATAGCCCTCCACCTCGGCACTCGCCGTGCCGTGCGTGCTCGATTGCCCGCCACCTTAGCACTCGCCCTGCTGTAATTTCCTCAATTGCCCTCCACCTCGGGCACTCGCCATGCCGTGCGTGCTCGATTGCCCGCCAACTCAGCAATCGCCGTGCCGTGCGTGCTCAATTGCCCTCCCCCTCAGCACTCGCCCCGCCGTGCGTGCTCCATTGCCCTCCACCTTGGCACTTGCCGTGCCGTGCCGTGTGTGCTCGATTGCTATCCAACTCAGCACTCGCCGTGCCGTGCGTACTGCATTGCCCTCCACCTCAGCACTCGCCCTGCCATGCGTGTCGCATTGACCTCCACCTCAGCAGTCGCCTTGCCGTGGGTGCTTTATTGCCCTCCACCTCAGCATTCGCACTGCCGTGCGTGCTCCATCGCCCTCCACCTCAGCACTCGCCCTGCCGTGCGTGCTCCATTGCCGTCCACCTAAGCACTCTCCGCCGTGGGTGCTCCATTGCAACCCACCTCAGCACTCGCCGTGCCGTGTGTGCTCGATTGCCTTCCACCTCAGCACTCGCCCTGCCGTGGGTGCTTTATAGCCCGCCACCTCAGCACTCGCCCTGCCGTGCGTGCTCCATTGCAATCCCACCTCAGTACTCGCCGTGCCGTGTGTGCTCGATTCCCCTTCACCTCAGCAATCGCCGTAGCGTGCGTTCTGCATTGCCCTCCAACTCGTCATTTGCCGTGCCGCGCGTGCTCCATTGCCCTCCACCTGAGCACTCACCCTGCCGTGCGTGTTGCATTAACCTCCACCTCAGCACTCCCCCTGCCGTGCGTGCTTTATAGCCCGCCACCTCAGCATTCGCACTGCCGTGCGTGCTCCATCGCCCTCCACCTCAGCACTCGCCCTGCCGTGCGTGCTCCATTGCCCTCCACCTAAGCACTCGCCCTGCCGTGCGTGCTGCATTACCCCCCCACCTCGGCACTCGCCGTGCCGTGTGCTCGATTGCCCGCCACCTCAGCACGCGCCGTGCCGCGTGCATTACCACCTCAGCCTCGGCGTGACGTGCGTGTTGCATTGCCCTCCACTTCAACACTCGCCATGCCGTGCTTGCTCCATTGCCCTCCACCTCAGCACTCGCCCTGCCGTGTGTGCTTTATTGCCCTCCACCTCAGCATTCGCCCTGCCGTGCGTGCTCCATTTCACTCCACCTTAAGACTCGCCGAGCCGTGTGTGCTCCGCAGCCCTGGTACGCAGCACTCGCCGTGCCGTGCGTGCTCCATTGCCCTCCACCTCAGCACTCGCCCTGCCGTGTGTGCTCCATTGCAATCCACCTCAGCACTCGCCGTGCCGTGTGTGCTCGTTTGCCCTCCACCTCAGCACTCGCCTTGCCGTGCGTGCTCCATTTCACTCAACCTTAACACTCGCCGTACCGTGTGTGCTCGTTGCCCTGGTACTCAGTACTCGCCCTGCCGTGTGTGCTCCATTGCCCTCCACCTCAGCACAGTAAAGACTATGAGGGGCAAAGAGGGCCGCGACAACGTGTTACACAGTGAAAACTATGAGGTGCACCTGAAGGCCTAACCACCAAATTGAGAGTATGACAATCAAAGTCTGGTGTCCCACTACTCATGCAATCCAACACACACAAGCCTGATGGTCACAATTGAAACTTGCAGCCAGGTGCAAAATCTCTCCACGACCTGATGCGCACACAATCCATAGCAACCTCGGTTCCGGAGGTCCCCCGCTTCCAGGAGCACACGCCAGGTGCGGAATGGACCCATGCCCCACGAAGCCTGAATAACATAATGCACTTGCCACACCACACAAGTGATAGGCTCCAATCATAAACATGGGCTCAATCACTACGAGCAAGTTTGGTTGGCCGAACAACTCATTTCGAGACTAAAAGCACACCTGAATGCCGAACTGTGCGGTCCTGTTCCCAGCAGTTCCGTGCGCCCTCGCCGTTATAAACAACAGCGTATCGCTGCTCGGTACTTCTCACGTGTACTTTTCTTACAGGCCTAAATGTAGCAAAACGGACTTTTTACTTGTGTGTTCCTTGGCAAACACAACTTCGGTTGGTGTCCTCATCATAACATACAGGTGCGCCTAGTTCATGTGGCCGACTTAACTTAACTTGCCACCTGCTGTGCCTACGGATGAGTTTGCCACTCTGATGTGGGCTGCGGGTGACATTGGCGCTCGCTGTGGCTGCAAAGCACTACGCTAATACAAAACAGCCTTTGCATATGAGCAGGCAACTTCAAATTTTCCGCCTAAAGCCTATAGGCGAATAGTCTATAGCTATCCACGGCTGTTCAACGATATTCCTGAAATGGTTCTAGCATCTTTGCAACTCCTAGATGGCATCATGCTGCGTCGACAAATGTATCTGGTTTGCGAGCCCTGACCTAATCAACTTGGGCGATGCTATGAGTTTCGAAACTCCAAACGGTGCAATGGCACTGACACGTCACTAACATTCTGCCCCCGTGACCCATGCCGGCAATACTATGCTTTTACCACTTATGCTAACACTCCGCGAGGCTCAAAGCTGCAAAACGAAGGAAGGCGATCTCCCCCAACTCACATATCTTGTATTCGCCGCCCGAAGGTAGTGTTCTAAGGTAAGCGCGTTCACTTGGTCTACAATGAAGCGAATGAGGACGTTGTTGTATTTGCCCCTGGCTGTGTCCAGCTTAGAGCTTTCCAAAGGGAAACCTTTTGGACGTTGAGAGATTGGATCAATGTCGAAGATCCCGTCGAATGCATGCCGAGAAATTGACGTCGTAAACCCTTTCCACGACGGATGCAAATACGCGACAACCACCTTCGGGTCTTGCTCGTCGTACACAGGATTCCCACCCATCGAGCTTCAGTTAGTTTGCGCAAAACAGGATGAAACACTGAGGCATGTTTTCCACCGCGTTCGGCAGCGGTGTTGTGGTATTCTGGCGGCGGTAAGCACACGAAAGACATATTTGGACCTCGCGTATTCGACAGATAATCGAACGGATGCACTTGCGAGTTGCGAGTTCAGATGAACAGAAACACTCATTGAGCTAGCAAATTGACGTGGAATTCTCATACTTTTCTTCAGGAATTTTATTTACTTGTAAATCGTCATGGCATTTTCTGTCGAAGTATCGTGTCATGTCTCTCGACTGTATTGTCGAGGTAGAGCATCGAGGACTTCCAGAAGTGGCCATGACGGTCATCGATATCGTTCCTGTCTTTCATGAGGCATGACTGCCATCCTGTGCCAATGAAGGATAGGACAAGTCAATTTGCATCCACGTCAATTTGCCCCAATAACCTTCATGGTGGGTTACGCGCGCGACTGACCCAGAGCTGCTCGCCTCTGGCCACAAACATTTTGAAAAAAAGTAATCTGCAAAATTCTCCACAACATTGCGTAAGACCAATACAAGGTCAAAGTCTACGGTATGTTTTGTGTCCACTCGATGTATGTTGATATGTCGGCTCGATGAAATGTGAACCGTGGATGATGTCTGTGCATATGGAATCGCCTTCATGCCCTGATTGCTTTCCTCTTTAGGACAGATGTAGCAAGAATTGTTTCTAATTAAAGCTACCGCCAACAATGATTTCCAAGTGCATAGCGCTGACAAGTTTACTAGTCACATTGGGGTTCGAAATCACAGGGTTGACTTTACAACGCGAGAGCAGTCGTTTTACCTCCTCATTATCAGAAAAGGTCCGCGGTGGAAACGTGCCACCGTCCTCAATCATTTTCATTGGCGACTCCGTTATTCGGTACCAATACCTATCTTTGGTGTACTTCCTCAAAAATCGACACTGGATAGGGCGCCACCAACGTCCTAACCCCATCGAGGAGCAGACGTATGACTCTTGGGAAGACTTTTATAACCAGACATCCAAGGCGCTCACACCCTATGAACTCTGCGACTGCTTTCGTGTCGATAACCCCGAGAACTTTACTTTGCCATTTGAAAATAGGTACTTTTGCGGACCAGGCCTGAAAGTGAGCTACATACAAGCCTTTGGCGACTTCGGCTCACAAGGAAGGTACGTTATGGGCAGTATATGTGAACGCAAAGGAAACGATTCGTGGAGATACACGAACTGGTCAGACACAATTTTGTTTTACCTTCGCGCTTTATCATCGGGGCAAAAGACTTGGATAGTTTTGGGCAATCCAACTTGGCCTTGGCCAACCTCTTTCCAGGATGAATATTACAGAGAATCCGTTGCCAGTAGATTACGAGACATCGGAGTAAAATGGATGTGGAGAACTGCCACTTATCAAATAGATTCCGGTCACGCGCCGGTTCTGAGGCGTTCGGAGGATGTCTACGTGGATCGTCTTATGTGCGCTCTCGCAGATGCTTGTTTAAACGTCTCTTGGACGAAACGTGTTGGGCCTTCTGAGTACTGGGACGATAAGCATTTTAAGGCTCCGATATACAGGCGCATGAACCTGATTATGGGAGTGAAAATGAGACTTTTCTTCAAACGTTGGTCTGCTCAACACACATAGATACTAGTTTCGTGTAGTGTCCTATTTCGTGCAACTCAGACTGCATCATAGGTCGTTGCAACTCGTTATAATATACCACCTAGATTTGAAAATCACAAG
Organism: Cymbomonas tetramitiformis; assembly: GCA_001247695.2. NCBI lineage: Eukaryota > Viridiplantae > Chlorophyta > Pyramimonadophyceae > Pyramimonadales > Pyramimonadaceae > Cymbomonas > Cymbomonas tetramitiformis. Next base: position 4,666 of record LGRX02034227.1, read on the forward strand.
GGGAGTGCACGAATGCATATCTATGCCGGGATATGATTGGCTTGAATTCTGTTATAAATTCTGTTACGCGACGATCGAAGAATTTCGACTGACATCTGTTGGGAAGAGAGAACAGTGGGCATTACATGTTCATATTGCGGATGCACCTCTCACAATTTATCCCATGCTAAATTAGGGTTATCCGCCACGGATATTATGAAGGGTTCAGGTGTTTGGGAATTTCAGAAGTTTGGAGTTACCTTTAGGACACAAGAGGTGAAATCCTTGTTATATGCTGCAGAATGTGGGGTTTTCCTTTTCTGCACATGAATCTTGTGAAGACCTGCTGAAATATGTCCTTACCCTATGGCTTGTGTTCCTAGTGTGTAAAACTAGTGTATTTAGGTTTGTTTGTTTACTTTAATAAATTATTCTCTTTAAGTGGAAAATTTTCTTCATCTAAATGATTGTTTTCTACACTTCATTATTGTTGAAGGCAGCTGTAACCCTCCTCACTTAATGTTAGTTCCAGGAGCACTAATAATGACAGGTTAGGATCTTACATGCGGTACCAAACACCCTCAATCCCAAGAGGTGAACAACGATATAGTAAAAAAAAAAACTGAAACGATTTGCCAGTCAGAATCTGTAGGATTCGCGATATTCAAATTTACATAGTGGACCGCGATCTCGTGAGCCAGCCAGCGAATTCCATAACCATCCACGTGGACACCTTCCCGAGCCAGCCCGTTTTCTTAACACCCTAAGGGCGAATTCGTTTTGAGCAGTATGGGATCAGTATGAGCGCAAATGCCGCGATAACGTCTACGCTAGTCAACTACTTGCGATGTATGAAGTATCGGTATATCCATATTTGTGACTTGAGCAAGGTCTCCCAGCAGAGCAAAGGCCACCAAACTCAATATATCGAGCAAAACACTTACTGGAAAGTGCAGGGGTGCTCTGCTGGCAATGCCAAAAGTATGCTCTATGGAAAGTGCTCTGAAAGCTTCAAATTAAGGATATGCTACTTTCTTTCAATTATATGCATCATGATACGTCGTTGCTGAAATCTGTATAGGCAGCCCTGACCGGGAGTCCCGGTGAAGGCCCCTATGACAGACTCCTAGGACCAACACTGGACTGCGGACTGATTGGTAGGTTCGTGTTGTGACACACGTTGTGTCACAGGTAGGCTAGACTCCGAGACCGTCCGAGACCGTTCCGGGTATATCTAGCTTAGGGTTTATTTATCTTATACAATTTATCCACACTGAGTACGGGACTATCTGATATCTGGTGTACTCGGATATTCCGGTAGGTCGTGGCCCCATCCACGCTTTTATTCCACTTGCTATCTTGGCCATGATTGGCTAAACAGCCGCTTGAAGAGGTGGTGCGCACTTGCGCGTTTGGGTGCGACTAGGATTTGGGACATGGCTTTACGGTAGACGTCTTTTTGCGGCTGCGAGTCATGGGCACCGCGCGTTGCTATTGCTCGATTTTGGCAATGTCCATCTACGTTATTTTACCTGCCCTGATCCCGCTGGTTTACGTATTTTGGGTTGGTGCTCCGGACACCTTCGACCACGACGACATCTGCAAGTGCCCCACGCTCGTTTCGCCTCTCCGCACGTTCTGCCGTTACGCCTTTCCTCCATTTCTGCCACAACACCCAAACGTGCAGCCGCGCATCATCTTTTCTCTGGCTTTCAAGAGTATGGCGACATCTACTAGAGCTCGCAAACGCCTATTGAGGGATTCCGACTTGGACGCCTCAATACGGCTTCTGGATGCGGTTCGGGACACTCCCACCTGTGGTGCCCCCTGCTGCTTCCAGCAACGCCGACGCTGCTGTCGCGTTGCGGAAGCACCTGGTCGACCAACATGCCACGGTGTCACAAACCGCGGCTTGTCGTGTACCTTAGCCGGGTTGTGACACTTGGGACAGTAGTCCCTGTGACGAACATATGACGCGCGCAGCACGATACGCGCGAGCAGTTACGGCAGTGACAGGGTACGGAAGTACGGATGGGTGTTACACCTTATTTGGAGGTAGCAGCTGTGATATGTAGGGCGGCGTGGCAGAGTGAGGCAGACGCTCATTTTTGTTTTGCCTTCGTAACAGCGAGTTCCGAAAAAGGAAGTGCTTGCTCAGACCGCGAAAACAGCAGTGTGCTGAAATCTGTATAGGCAGCCCTGACCGGGAGTCCCGGTGCAGGCCCCTATGACAGATTCCTAGGTAGCCAACACTGGACCGTGACTGATCCGTAAGCCTGTGCTGTGACACACCGAGTGTCACAGGTAGCTAGACTCGAGACCGTTCCGACTCCGTGACCGTTCCGGGTATATCTAGCTTAGGGTTTATTTCTTATAGAGTTTATCTATATTGGTTCACTGACTGTCTGATATCTTGAACCGGGATATTCCAGTAGGTCGTGGACCCATTCCACGCTATATTCCACAGCTAGTTTGGCCATGATTGGCTAAAGCAGCCGCTTGGAGAGGTGGTGCGCGACGGCGCGTTTGGGGACTCACGGGAATTTTGAGATGAGCTGTTTGCGGTGAGCGTCTTTGAGCCGCAGCTATGGGGGTTCGACCTGGACCGGGCCTAGTCGACGCAATGTTCATTTACGGTATTACGCTTGCCCTGATCCCGCTTGCTGCCGATTTTTGGGCTGGTGGCTCGAGCACCTTCGACCTCGACGACGTCTTCCAGTGCCCCTCGCTCGCATGGCTCTACCGCTCCTTCCGTGACTGTGGCGTCGCATCTTCCCCACGACATTGCCCGAACGCGCCCCGGCGTACCACCTCCCACCAGGCTTTCAAAGTTATGGGAGTTACCACAAGAGCTAAGAAGTCCCTCACGAGGGACAGCGACATTGATGCCTCGCTGAGGCTTATCGACGGGGTTCGGAACAGCCCGACGGTGCGGACACCGACTGTTCCGACCCCCAACCCTGCTTCGAACGAGGACGCCGACGTGGCCGTTAGGCGTTACTTGCAAGAACAGGCGAAGTTGACCGACGAGATCTACAAGGCACGTCTGCATCGTGCCTGGGCCAAGAGCATCCGCGAGGACGTTCTTGGTGACAAGAAACATCATTTCCGCGGTACGGACGACGCTGGCCTTCTGTCCGACCTGGTGGTGCAGCTACGTACGGAGTTCGAGTCTGCCGGATTGGAGTTGAAGTCCTTTGATCTCGACGACCCCCTTACCCCGGTTGTGAGCCGGGTGAATGGCCTTCTATACGACGTGCTGGCTCTCGTGGTGGAGAAGCACAGCAACGCGTATGTCTGGCTCACTGGTACAGATGCTTCGTCTGACCGAGATGGCCGGCGAGCTTTGGTCGACATCATCAAGGGCTGCGTACCGGTGGCGCTGCGGGAGTCGCAGCAAGAGGAGCATGCGGCCTTGCGTTACCCCGCGAACGTGGTCCCGCAGCCGATCTTGGCGCGGGAGCAGCGTTTGGTGCGGGACAACAGGGCCTCCGACTGGACACCTACGGAGGCTACGCGTAAGCTGAGCCTGTACACCAGGCTTGACCCGGCGTTCTACGCTGCGGTTAAGGTGCGCTACCCCATGGCTGCTGACTTGGCCCATGTACCGTTGGCCTCGCTCCGCTCCATGGTGGTAGAGATCTACCAGGCTTGGGCTCAGACTGACACGGGGAAGGCGGCTTCTGGAGCGGACGGCATCTCCGCGCACCTCTCCAGCAGCGAGTACGACGCCCTCCTCGTGAAGATCACGGAGCTGAAGGAGCTGGTACAGCGGCAGCACGGGGAGGGCGCTCCGGTGGTGCGGCAACAGCGGGACAAGCAGCGGCAACAGCAGCAGCAGCGTGCGCAGCAGCCGAGGGGCTACCGTATGGGGCAGCACAAGGTGCCGCCCGTGGGATTCGACCGGGACGACCAGCGAGCGAAGCCGTTCTGCGGCAGGTGCAAGAAGGCAGGCAAAGGTGAGAGCTATCACTTCTACCGCGACTGCCCGTTGGGCGGGCGCCAACACCCGCCCACCTCTGCCGCGGCATTCTGCATTCCTATCGACGAGGAGGACGCGGAGGGCGTGCATGCACTTGCCATGTGTGCGCTCTTTCAGCAGGCAGCGGACGATGGCGCGGAGTCCTTTGCTCGTGCGGCTGCCGCGTACGGGCCGCCTGCGGTGCTTTGTGCGGGAGCGGTGGGCGGCATCGACGTGTCCGCCTACGGCTTCGCGGTGGAGCAGCAGTCAGCTTCCGACGAGCCCGTAGGAGACGACATTCTTCGACGGCTCGACGATCTTGCCGCGGAGGTTCACTCCGCGGCCAATCACCAGGTGCACTTCACACACGCATCGTTCCCGCCTCCTGACGGCATCGAGCAGCAGGCTTCGGCTCTGGTGTGCGGACCCGCCGCGGCGGGGACCACGCCGGAGGAGCAGGTTCCGGCAGGTGGTGCGGCGGCATCGGCATCCGCCGTGCCGGCCCCTGCTATGCCTGTCTCGCAGGGAAAGGATGTGAAACCCGCGCCACTGCAATCGGCGCGGGTAACCACCACAGCGGACGCGGACGGTGAGTTCGCTGGGTTCGTTCAGACCGTGAACCACGCCGCCATCGGGCAGGTTGACCTCACGGGTTACGACACGGACGATTACGAGGACCTCGCCGACGGCAGCTTCATCGTGAAGCCGCGGACTCCGGCCATTTCGGCAAATCATGCGTCGGAGTCCGCGACCCACGTGCCTCAGTCTGGTGGTGCATCCCGCACCTACGGTTGTGGCAAGCCGCCATGGGGCTTCCCCGCACACGCGGGCCCGTGGGGATTTCATTACTTTGTCTCTCTCTTTCTTTTGATCTCGATCATGGGAGTGGGAGCTGCCGCCTACACGGCGGCCAATGACATCGACCCTGTGCAGGTATCGGGTCGGGCTACACCGCAGCCTGTGCTGTGCAGGGGAGACTCATGCATCTACCCCGGTATATCCGAGCTGGACCCCGTCACTCTGGATGCAGTACTGCACTCCCTGGGTGCTGCGACGGTGGTTCACCGGCCGCCTGACCCACTGGAGAGCAGTGCTGCAAGCTACTACCGTGGACATTGTGGTGACGGTGCTCCTCTGGACTTTGACCCCGAGTAGCTTTACTTCTGGCTCTGGCAGTGCACCACTTTCTGGTGGTGTACTGAGATGTGCTTTGACCTCAACATGGTCTTCAATTTGGTTTATGCTTTACTTTGACATCTACAATCTTCAATCTGGTTTGCTGCCACAGTGCTTTTCAGTAGTTTAGCAGGACCTGAGTACCTGTATATTTCTGCACTTGTGCCGGCTAGAGGGTTTCAATTTGTGTATCAGAATAGCACAGTTGAATTAGCAGTTAGGTTTGTCACCCTAGCTCCTACCCTAACTTATCTTGACTTCTCTGACTTACCTGTCAGTCACCACCCACAGTGCTGGGGTGGTGTGCTGAAATCTGTATAGGCAGCCCTGACCGGGAGTCCCGGTGCAGGCCCCTATGACAGATTCCTAGGTAGCCAACACTGGACCGTGACTGATCCGTAAGCCTATGCTGTGACACACCGAGTGTCACAGGTAGCTAGACTCGAGACCGTTCCGACTCCGTGACCGTTCCGGGTATATCTAGCTTAGGGTTTATTTCTTATGAGAGTTTATCTATATTGGTTCACCGACTGTCTGATATCTTGAACCGGGATATTCCAGTACAGTGTTATGATATAGCAATTTATGATATATGACATTCTTTTGCTTGTGAAGTTGTACATTTTGTGGACCTGTGCTTGTATGTTGGCGTCAGAACTGTAATCTTCAGTCTTTTACAAAACAAAAATGGGCTTCATTACAGACATGTCGTCTGTAATTCCGAGCGTGAAACAGCAGTCCTGAAGAACGAGGCCTCCGAAGGGTGAGGCCGGGGACGGATTTATCCGTACTGGTAAGCTTGGAAGAGGTTGAGTGAAGCAGACTGTTGTGACACTCGAGGTTCAGCAGCCATGCGAGACACAGCGACAGTGCTTATGATGATATCCTGGGCTATTCTGGGAGACAATGTCCTGATGAAGCGAAACACTGGATGGTAAAGCCAGGGAGGGATTTATCCGTACTGGTACCGGAATATCCTAGTTCACTAGATATCAGAGGGTCCCGAACTGTGTGGATAAACTGTCATAAGATAATAAACCCTAAGCTAGATATACCCGGAACGGTCTCGCAACGGTCTCGGATACTAGCCTACCTGTGACACAGCGTGTGTCACGGCACGAACCTATAGATCAGTCAGCGGTCCAGTGTTGGTCCTAGGGGTCTGTCATAGGGGCCTGCACCGGGACTCCCAGTCAGGGCTGCCTATACAGATTCCAGCACACCACCCCAGCACTGTGGGTGGTGACTGTCTAGGAGAGTCAGAATGTTAAGATAGTTAGGGTAGGAGCCAGGGTGACAAACCTAACTGCTAATTCAACTGTGCAATTCTGATACACAAATTGAAACCCTCTAGCCGGCACAAGTGCAGAAACATACAGGCATATAGGTCCTGCCAAACCACTGAAAGGCACTGTGTCAGCAAGTCAGATTGAAGAGTTCAAAGTTGTCAAAGCAAAAGCATAAACCAGATTGAAGACCGCGTTGAGGTCAAAGCACATCTCAGCACACCACCATGAAAGTGGTGTACTGCCAGAACCAGAGATGTAACTACTCGGGGTCAATGGCCAGAGGAGCACCGTCACCACAACGAGCACTGTAGCAGTCCACAGTAGCACGGCGGAGGAACATAGGGCTGCCAAAGTGCAAGGCGTCGGTCACGGAGAAATCATTCGCCAGAGAATTTGACGGAGTCGGTGTTGTTGATCCGTCGATCACGGGAGGCTGCACCGCACCAGGGTGCTGCCAAGTGCTGCCCGAAGGTGGCGCCTCGTCATCCGAAGACGATGCCGGCGACAACGGAGGACCGCCCTCAAATAAGATGCCAGGCGGCGGCGGCCCGGGATTCCACGGTACCGGAGCCATGTAGAGGCCCTGCCGCCGCTGCACCCGCCGGTGGCGACGAGGCGGGATGGCACATGGCACCGTGTCAAGCGGTGACTCCTCGCTCCTGCACAGCACAGGCTGCAGCGCAGCCCGACCCGATACCTGCACAGGGTCGACGTCGTTGGCCACCGTGTAGGTGGCTGCCCCTACTCCCATGACAGAGATCAAGAGAATGAAAGAGAGAAGGAAGGGCATCCCCCACAAGCCCGCGTGGGCGGGGAAGCCCCACGGAGGCTTTCCACAGCCGTAGCTGCGGGGAGCACCCTCACGCCAATCCTCCAGAGCACCACCAGAGTGAGGTGCTTGGGCCGCGGGCGTCGACGAGTGATTTGCCGAGATGGCCGAGGCCCGCGGCTTCACGACGAAGCTGCCGTCAGCGAAGTCCTCGTAATCGTCCGTGTCGTAACCCGTGAGATCAACCGGCTCGACGGCGGCGTGGTTCACGGTCTGAACGAACCCAGCGAACTCACCGTCCGCGTCCGCCGTGGTGGTCACCCGCGCCGATTGAAGTGGCGCGGGCTTCACATCTTCTCCCTGCGAGACAGGCATAGCAGGGGCCGGCACGGCGGATGCCGATGCCGCCGCACCACCTGCCGGAACCTGCTCCTCCGGTGTGGCCACCGCCGCGGCGGGTACGCACACCAGAGCCGAAGCCCCCTCGCCGTCACCGGCAGGAGGCGGGAAAGACGCGTGAGTGTAATGCACCTGTGTGTTGGCCGCGGAGTGAACCTCCGCGGCAAGATCGTCGAGCCTGCGGAGAATGTCGTCCCCCTCGGAATCCGGCTGCTGCTCCACGGCGAAGCCGTAGGCGGACACGTCAATGCCGCCCACCGCTCCCGCAGAAAGCACCGCGGGCGGCCCGTACGCGGCTGCCGCACGCGCGAAGGACTCCGCTCCGTCATCCGCCGCCTGCTGGAACAACGCACACATGGCGAGTGCGTGCACCCCCTCTGCGTCCTCCTCGTCGATGGGAACGCAAAATGCCGCGGTAGAGGTGGGCGGGTGTTGGCGCCCGCCCAACGGGCAGTCGCGGTAGAAGTGATACGCCTCACCTTTCCCCGCCTTCTTGCACCTACCGCAGAACGGCCTTGCCCGTTGATCGTCACGGTCGAATCCCACCGGTGGGGCCTTGTGGGTCCCCACACGGAATCCTCGCGGCTGCTGCCCTCGCTGCTGCTGCTGCCGCTGCTGCACCCGCTCCCGTTGTTGACGCACAACCGGGGCGGCCTCACCCCGCTGCCGCCGTACGAGCTCCGTCAGCTCCGTGATCTTCTGGAGCAGCGCATCGTACTCACTGCTGGAGAGGTGTGCGGAGACCCCGCCCGCACCAGAAGCTGCCTTCCCCCCGTCCGTCTGCGCCCAAGACCGATAAATCTCGACCACCAAGGAGCGAAGAGAAGCAAGGGACACGTGGGACAGGTCGGCAGCCATGGGATAGCGGACCTTTACCGCCGCGTAAAACACGGGGTCGAGGCGGGTGTAGAGAGATAATTTTCGTGTTGCCTCGGTCGGAGTCCAGTCTGAAGTCCTGTTATCCCGCACCAAACGCTGCTCCTTAGCCAAAATCGGCTGCGGGTCAACGTTTGCGGGATAACGTAAAGCCGCATGCTCCTCCTGCTGCGACTCCCGCAGCGCCACCGGCACAGAGCCCTTGATGATGTCGACAAGAGCACGTCGTCCATCACGGTCAGTCGAGGAGTCGGTGCCAGTCAGCCAGACATACGCGTTGCTGTGCTTCTCCACCACGAGAGCCAGAACGTCGTACAGCAGTCCATTCACTCTGCTGACCACGGGCACCAGAGGGTCGTCGAGGTCAAAGGAACGCAGCTCCAGACCAGCAGACTGAAACTCCGTGCGTAGCTGCACCACCAGGTCGGACAGGAGGCCAGAGTCGTCCGTACCGCGAAAATGATGCTTCTTGTCACCAAGAATATCCTCACGGATACTCTTGGCCCAAGCCCGATGCAGTCGTGCCTTGTAAATCTCGTCAACCAATTTGGACTGCTCCTGCAAATAACGTCTGACGGCAACGTCCGCGTCCACGTTCGATGCAGGGTTAGGAGCGGGAACCACCGGCGTAGCAGCCGTCGGAGTGTTCCGCACCTCGTCGATCAACCTCAAAGAGGCATCGATGTCACTGTCCCTCGTGAGGGACTTCTTGGATCTCGTCGTCATACCCATCTCTAGAAAAGCCTGAGGGGAGGCGGTACGCTGCAGCACGTTTGGGTAGGGCCGCGGAGAAAATGCGACGTCACGGACACGGAACGAACGGTCGGGCCATGCTAGCGAGGGGCGAAGGAAGATGTCGTCGAAGTCAAAGGTGCTTAAGTCACCAGCCCAAAACACGGCAGCAGGCGGGATCAGGGCGAGCAGAGAACCGCGAATAGTGAACATTGCGACGACGAAACCCAATCCAAGCCGGCACCCCATAGCCGCGGCCCAAATCGCTCACCGCAAGCCGCTCATCTCAAAATCTCCACTAATGCCCAAACGCGCAAACGCGCACCACCTCTCCGAGCGGCCGTTTAGCCAATCATGGCCAAACTAGCAAGTGGAATAAAGCGTGGATGGGGCCCCGACCTACCGGAATATCCTAGTTCACTAGATATCAGAGGGTCCCGAACTGTGTGGATAAACTGTCTCATAAGATAATAAACCCTAAGCTAGATATACCCGGAATGGTCTCGCAACGGTCTCGGATACTAGCCTACCTGTGACACAGCGTGTGTCACAGCACGAACCTATAGATCAGTCAGCGGTCCAGTGTTGGTCCTAGGGGTCTGTCATAGGGGCCTGCACCGGGACTCCCAGTCAGGGCTGCCTATACAGATTCCAGCAACTGGTACGCCTGAAGGCGTAAAGCGGAACGGGGTCTCAGTGTTTATTATTGCGAGAACGTTAATTATGATATTATGGGCTATTCTGAGAGATAGCGTCCTGCTGGAGCAAAGCACTGGTCAGTGAGACCAGGAGCGGAATTATTTGTGCTGGTAAATCTGAAGGAGTGGAGTGGAACAGGGGTCTCATCACCCACGAGACTCATCACCTCATTTATGAGCGAGTATGGCCTTGCAGTGACTGCTACTTAGAGCGAAGCACTAAAAGGTGAGGCCAGGAACGGATTTATCCGTACTGGTAAGCTTGGAAGTGTGGAGTGAAAAGGGCTTTCACCTTGGCACCTTCCCACTACCGGGAAATTAGCAACGGAGTCGACTACTGACCTCCAGAAGCAACAACGAGCCGAAAGACGTACCCAGAGAGCGGCACGGGTGAGCCAACATTTTCCCGAGCTGGAAGAACAGACAGCAGCCGGCGGAGGACAGCCCGAGGCTGAAGCCCGGGAGCCCACGGTGATATTCGAGGAAGAGATGGACTACAGCGACTCCACTCGCTTTTCCCCTACATTCTGGGAAAACCAGAAGACGCGTCTTCTGAACGTCTTCTGAACGTCTTCTGAGACGTCTTCTGGGTCCAGAAGACATCTAGAAGACGTCCAGAAGACGTCCAGAAGACGTCTTCGGCGCGTCTTCTAATGTCTACCATCTTCTGGTTTCCAGAAGACGGTCAGAAGATCTTCCGGGAAGACATCCAGAAGTTATCTTCTGGACGTCTTCTGCATGTCTTCTGAATCCCGGAAGACGTCTTCTTGATATCTTTTAGGCGTCTTCTGTACATCTTCCCGGAAGATCTTCTGGACGTCTTCTGAAACTCAGAAGATGGTAGACATTAGAAGACGCGTAGAAGACGTCTTCTAGATGTCTTCTGGATATCTTCTGGAACCCAGAAGACGTCTAGAAGACATCTTCCGGAATTCGGAAGATGTACAGAAGTCATGCAGAAGACGTTCAGAAGATATCTTCGGGACGTCTTCCCGGAAGATCTTTTGGACGTCTTCTGAAACTCAGAAGATGGTAGACATTAGAAGACGCGCCGAAGATGTCTTCTGGGCGTCTTCTGGACGTCTTCTGGATTCCAGAAGACGTCCAGAAGAAGTCTTTTGGATTCCAGAAGACGTCTTCTGGAATCCAGAAGATGTACAGAAGACGTCCAGAAGATGTCTTCTGGATGTCTTCTGCATTTCTACCAAAAGTCGCTATACGTATGCGTCCAGGTTACACGCATGCAGTTCGTTGGCAGGATGATACAAATGGAACAAAGAAGAAGGTTTTTTTACAAAGCTATTTATTTACATATTTACAGTTTCAATCATCAGAACCGTCTTCACTACTAGCACTAGAAAGGATTTCCTTCGGAGACCCCGCTTCGGAGCTGGTGGTTTCGTATGCCGATGCAAGTTCTCCTTGAAGATGGGGCGGAGGTGGCTGATGGGAACCACCAGGCCCCACTTTGACTTGTCCCCGAAGGGGTACGTCTTCTCCTCCATCGCAGTGAGAAGTTGGGACCCGAGGCCACCCGGCCCGGCGATCTTGTCGTTCGCCTTGAGGCCCTTGCCGTACAACTTCTCCAACCCGACAAAGGCCATTTCCATGCCACTTTGCCAGGCGGAGAAGAGCAACGGGGCGTTATCAAAGCCAACGTCGTCCTTGTCGACGGCCAAAGAGAGCACCTGGGTGCAGTCACACAAAAGTTTACGATCAGCTGCAAATGTCACTTACGTAATTAAAGAAACTAAATACATATCCAGAAGACGTGCGGAAGATACCCAGAAGACATATGTGATATCTTCTGGATATCGTGTATTCAAAGGGTTGTGCTTGCAGAACCATACCTTGATGCCAACATACTCGCCATTCAAGTGAAGGGCGGTGACCGACTTCTTTTTCGCTGTACCCGACTTCAAGCCATGGGCGGCCACATCCTTTGAATTGGCTGGGTGCGTTATCACCCCCGTGAGAAGGGGCATGTCCGCGGTCCATATCGCGGACTTCCCCTTCTCGTGGTAGAACCCCGTGGGGAGTATCTCCGGATCGTTCACCAGAGACTCGACCACGCAGTACAATACCACGTGGCTACCCACCTCAAACCCCTCTTCAGCATCCTCCGCCACCGCCTTCTTCTTCCCCTTCGGGTCCTCCGCCACCATATTCCTTGGGGTCCACCGATGCCGCCTTCCCCATGACGCCGGACACCCCCCCGGAACCTCGTTTTTAATCGACCCATACAGACTGTGTCATGCCGAGATGACCTGATATCTTGAATCATCGACGAGCCAACGGAAATTCGTTTCAAAGCATCTAAGATACCATCGTAAAGGAATTTGTGTTTGCCATGCTTGCAATTATACAATTTCTTCTTGCCACGCGGCATGTTCCACCATATGACACACCTCTGAAATTAATTTACAGTCAGCGATTCCGACCATACAGTCAGTGATTCCGACCAATGATGTCCGTAAATGACTCCACGCGATATTTTGGACATCTTTCGAATTGTGGACGAGAAACGATTCAGGACTGACGTAAGCACACGCTGCAATGCTTGTGTCGAAAGGCATCATGAGAATCGATTCAGAGGTGAATGCATTGGCCCGAACCTGATACCATTAGATGAGAGCCCATTCAATCCGTCGGTCATGACCGCGACTACCCCCCCCGAACCTGCTTATAATAGTAATTCCGAGCAATATGCCACAGTCATCCAGAGCACTCAGGATGTTTCGTTTTTAGGAGGTCCTGCGATTATTGGGGAAAAAATCGGAGATGGAATCGAAGATCCCCCTCTTTTGAAAAATCGGGAAATATAATTCAGTGGCTCTTAACAGTGCGAAAAAATGAAGCCAGACACTGTGACACTGTACGCTGTATACGATTTCTGTCTCAGTTTTTTTTACGTCTTCATTCTTCAAATCTGAGAAATGTGTGAACGGATTCCGAAAATTCAGTGGCTCTTAACAGTGCGAAAAAATGAAGCCAGAATCGTAGGCTGTACACTGTACGCTGTACACGACACAGAGTAGAGCTGTGACACACGACACAGTGAGCTGTGACACACGACTCAGTGTGTCACTGTACACACGACACGACACGACACGACACGACAGCGACACGACACGACACGACAGTATAAATAAAATTAAATATAAATATAAAGGTCATCCATGAATGACAAGGTATGACTTCACAGTGCAGTAATAATTAAATTTTAGTATAATTTGCAGGTCATCAGTGAATAATGAAAGGGGGGGTCTGGGGGTAGGCTTCAACAATGCTTCCACATTACATGCAGTTCACCATAAATGACAACGTATGACTTCACACGGCGTTAATAATGTAATTCAGGTCATCAGAGAAAAATGAAGGGGGGGTCTGGGGGGCGGAGCCCCCAAGTCTAACCCCCTCCTCCTCCCCCCCCCCTTGGCCGCCTCTATTTGTCGCGGGTCTCTCACTCTTCACATGATGATGATGCGGATGATGGATACTCAGGGGGGGGTTTATTTTTTCCCCACCTGTACGTTCACGTACCCCCTATATAAAGTATCTTGCTAGCAAATTTAGAGAACTGTACCATCAAAAGATTGCTTTCCAAGACATTTATTTGCCCATGCCACGCCACGTGACCCGACCTGATCTCATGCACTTTTCGGGTCCCGAAAACGACGACTGCATCACCGTATCATGACTCAAGCCCAACGCCATTAGATGAGAGCCTCTTCAATCCGTCGGTCGTAGAAAAATTTCCCAATAAAATGAATTAATGCAACGTCATCTCGGATATTTGTCGCTGACAGGTTTCTCGCGTTTTTAGTGGTGATACAGATTCCGGTGTCCAACAGTGCATACAGGTCAGATCCCGAAGGTATTTTAGATGGAATCATTGGCGGTCGACCAATGGTTTCCGCGAACGATGATATTTAGCATCCTTTCTCATGCAACTCACGCCATCAACATCGCTGCTGTTGTTTGCTTTCACAGGTTTGTCTTAAACTTGTCTGTTTCCAGCCAACGCCCGTTACATTTTTGTGAGGCTGCTCCTGTGAAAGTTTTAGCAGCCTTCGTATTGACGTTGCTTATTGTGTTCTGTCGCGCGAGAGTTGTGCGGGGAGTCGAGCATCCGTAACAAGCGTACACAGTATCACTGGGCTATTTGCCGGGTTTGTGTAGGGATGTCTGTGAAGCGCTTATTTTTCTCAGCTGCAGTCCACAACGAGGTACCCCAATCAGGATTTTCTCACAAACGCACGGCACGCCCGTCTTGCTGTGCACCATTTTCAGGGAGAACGGCTCATTGTTGTGACATTAGCTCAAGAAAGAGCGCTGGAAACCTTTTCCAGAGGTCTCAGTTCGATTCTGAGTTGTCACCCACTTCCACGGCTAGGCCGTGCAGGAAATATCGCTGGCAGGTACGTTCGCGGAGCCGTAAGCACTTTCTGCAGTACCTTTGAGCGTCAGTGACTGCTTTCGAGTCCGCTGCAGGTCCTTCTTCGGAAGCCATCTTTTCGGTGATACTAGCTCAAAAGAGCGCCGGTTTTTACATTCGGAGGTCTTAGTGTGACTCTGAGATATTACTTCCACGCTTTACGAGTACGCCTATCTTCTAGCTTAGGGCTTTCTCTCGCCTGTCTTGCAAGGGTGCTCTGCTGCATCCCAGCTGGGTTCGTGAGCGCAGGCGTTTCCGTTGCGGATCATAGACGCATCCTTCTTTGTGATATTAGCTTAATTCAGAGCGCTGGACACTCAGTCCGGAGGTCTCAGTTCGAGGCTGAGATATCACTTGCACCTTTGGTTGTGTAGTGTATAGGCTGTAGTGGCTGCAGTGTCCCAGGTACAAATCCCGACAGCCCCAAGTTCTCGGTGTGCAAACTGAGAACATGTACTCGAATCTCGATAGCATTCAATATTCCCCGGGCACGAATAACGCTGCCTGGTGTTCCACTCGAGCAACCTTTTATGGGATCCCTCCTAACGCGGCACGGCACAGCATCTGTGTACCTGTAACAAGAACATATAAGGTGTGCTTGCAATCATAAGAGGGGCTGCAGTCCGACCGATGAGAACACGGTCAGTTCAGGTTAAAAACCTGACAGCCCCGGCGCTCGGGTACACGCTCTCGGGCACGAAGTCATGTACCCGAGCCTCGCCTTAAAAGTATTAAGGCCAAGCACTTGCCCCACATATAGCATTGCATGATGTGCCGTTTATTCCTTTATATGAACGGTGTTTCGCAAAGAGAGGGCACTGCACCGCGCGACCCGTGCCTGCAGCACAAGCTGCCGGGCTTGAGATCCCGTTTGAGTCCCGTGTGACACAGCACACCACGATCGGAGCTTGCACGACTTGTGCCTCAGCGCTGGAACGCCGAGATTTTAAGAGCGGTTGAAATCTGGTTGGCAATACCCAGTCAGCTCAGGTTCAAAACCTGACAGCCCCATACGCCCAAGCACGTGTTCTCACCTGATAGGCAGGTGAGAACATATGCTCGGGCCGCACCCTAACCATTTAAGTGATATGGTCGGCCGACCCACCTTCCCCTCGGTGTATGATGAGTCAAAACAAATGAAATCTGTTTTCATGCACATGATAATATCGCAATATTGTTATCATAGATATTACGTCAAATGTATATATAGTTCTGAACCCTCAGCATCAGCATATCCTGAACTGATGCGTAGTGTATTTCATATTACGAGAAAACTGCGGAAGCCATTGTGAGCTACACTATAAAATCGATATCTCGGGATGCACCGCGATGCATCATGCATATGATGGCTTCCTGAGCTCACAACACATAAATCTATCATTTGGAATGCTCAGCATCAGCCCATCTCGACCGGAACCGAAAATCTGTAGGGTATTTAATATCACGCGAAACTGCGGAAGCCATTGTGAGCTACACTATAAAATCGATATCTCGGGATGCACCGCGATGCATCATGCATATGATGGCTTCCTGAGCGCATAACACATAAATCTATCATTTGGAATGCTCAGCATCAGCCCATCTTGACGGGAACCGAAAATATGTAGGGTATTTCATATCACGCGGAAGCCATTGTGAGCTACACTATAAAATCGATATCTCGGGATGCACCGCGATGCATCATGCATATGATGGCTTCCTGAGCTCACAACACATAAATCTATCATTTGGAATGCTCAGCATCAGCCCATCTCCACCGGAACCGAAAATATGTAGGGTATTTCATATCACGCGAAACTGCGGAAGCCATTGTGAGCTACACTATAAAATCGATATCTCGGGATGCACCGCGATGCATCATGCATATGATGGCTTCCTGAGCTCACAACACATAAATCTATCATTTGGAATGCTCAGCATCAGCCCATCTCGACCGGAACCGAAAATATGTAGGGTATTTCATATCACGCGAAACTGCGGAAGCCATTGTGAGCTACACTATAAAATCGATATCTCGGGATGCACCGCGATGCATCATGCATATGATGGCTTCCTGAGCTCATAACACATAATCTATCATTTGGAATGCTCAGCATCAGCCCATCTCGACCGGAACCGAAAATATGTAGGGTATTTCATATCACGCGGAAGCCATTGTGAGCTACACTATAAAATCGCTATCAATGGATGCACCGCGATGCATCATGCATATGATGGCTTCCTGAGCGCATAACACATAAATCTATCATTTGGAATGCTCAGCATCAGCCCATCTCGACCGAACCCGAAATTATGTAGGGTATCTCTTATTACGCGAAACTGCGGAAGCCATTGTGAGCTACACTATAAAATCGATATCTCGGGATGCACCGCGATGCATCATGCATATGATGGCTTCCTGAGCTCACAACACATAAATCTATCATTTGGAATGCTCAGCATCAGCCCATCTCGACCGGAACCGAAAATATGTAGGGTATTTCATATCACGCGAAACTGCGGAAGCCATTGTGAGCTACACTATAAAATCGATATCTCGGGATGCACCGCGATGCATCATGCATATGATGGCTTCCTGAGCTCACAACACATAAATCTATCATTTGGAATGCTCAGCATCAGCCCATCTCGACCGGAACCGAAAATATGTAGGGTATTTCATATCACGCGAAACTGCGGAAGCCATTGTGAGCTACACTATAAAATCGATATCTCGGGATGCACCGCGATGCATCATGCATATGATGGCTTCCTGAGCTCACAACACATAAATCTATCATTTGGAATGCTCAGCATCAGCCCATCTTGACGGGAACCGAAAATATGTAGGGTATTTCATATCACGCGAAACTGCGGAAGCCATTGTGAGCGGTTCACTGTAACATCGATATCTATTGATGCACCGCGATCCATCGGGCATGTGATGGCTTTCTAAGCTCATAACACAGGTATTTATCATTTAGAATGCTCGGCATTAGCTTATCTCGGCCGGAAGCGAAAATCCGTAGGGTATTTCATGATGTGCAAAACTGCGGAAGGAATTAAGGGTGACGTTGTTACTTACTTTGTATATCACGCCACATATGTGTGTGTGGGTATGTACTTAGACACATTTACAAGCCCACACAAGAACTATGTTACCAAATAAAGTGTAGGATAGTCATCATGTAGCAAACTGATTAAATAGTAAAATATGCTGCATATGCCAAATGTTAACATGTTTTAAGAGTTATCTCTCAGCTCAACTGGGTAACCCAGTGAGGTCAATAGAGGAGATATTATGCAACATATGAATGATGCTTGGCTACACAAGTGATACGAATTCTAACACAACAAGATGGTACAATGAACACTATAATACTATTTACATATTTTGTTCCTACAACTAGGCATCGTACAACCTACGTGATGCTTTAGAGGAAGGGGGTGGCGGTGTTGCTTGAACTGTGGTGCGGTCATCGCAGGATGGATCTCGCGATGACCGCATGGACAGGAACTTCGCTACAGCAACTAAATGCACCCCCCTCTCCTTCTCCAACCGTTGCAACTCCTTGTTCCCTAACACCTTATGAAAGGCAGTTTGGGGAGTTGCAACGGTCTGTGGTCGACGGCGATTCTTCACCGGTTGGTTTTCACCGACTCTAATTTTCAAACCAAAGCTAGGCCGGTTTCCGAAACAAGATTTGTCACTCTTCAAAAACCCATATCTGTGGGTTCCCTGCCGAGTTTGCGCGACAAGTGCGGGAATCTTGTGGGGAAAATGTGTTGGGCTGTCAGCAGCAGGAGTGCTCGTGCAGCAGCTCTCCTCAACGTCCGAGCAAAAGGCCGAAATATCGCCGTCTACATCTTGTTCACCCCCCTCTCCAGCAATAGGGATATCACGAGTGGAGGGAGTGTGTGCGTCAACCCGGTCCGAATGAAGCTGCACCTGGGTGCTCCAATTTCTGTTTCCCGAGATCGATGGGCTCTGAGCGCTGTCGTCAAAAGTGTTGGGTGTCGGACTGTCCAGCCCTTCCGCCGGCAGTACCACCGGCTTCTTCTGCGTCGGAAATTTATTTTTCCTTTTCTCAGCTCTTTTCAGCAGCGCTGCCCGTGATCTTATCCTTCGTTTTCCCATGCCTACGTGCACAACACACCGACACCCAAAACAACCGCAATCTCGTCAGCGTTGCTCCACGGTTGCGCACTCCACTCGCAGGTCAGGCGGACATCCAACCCCTCGCTATAAAGTACCAATATGACCCCCGCCTAAGACTCCACTACCTCGCACGGAGCCCGCAGGCGATCCCGCCTCGAGGGGACCCCTAAGACTTCTCTACCTCGCACGGAGCCCGCAGGCAATCCCGCCTCGAGGGGACCCCTAAGACTTCTCTACCTCGCACGGAGCCCGCAGGCAATCCCGCCTCGAGGGGACCCCTAAGACTTCTCTACCTCGCACGGAGCCCCAGGCAATCCCGCCTCGAGGGGACCCCAAGACTCTACCTCGCACGGAGCCCGTGCGATCCCGCCTCGAGGGGACCCTTGTAAGACTCTCTACCTCGCACGGAGCCCGCAAGCAATCCCGCCTCGAGGGGACCCCTAAGACTTCTCTACCTCGCACGGAGCCCGCAGGCGATCCCGCCTCGAGGGGACCCCTAAGACACCATCACTGCCTCGCATGGAGCCCGCGTACCTAAGACTTCTACGTACGTAGCAAGCGGATAGCCCTGTTCACCTGACTTACGCACGCCCAATACCGCCGTGCGTGAGGGGTGCCTTCGTTGTGTACGCACCTGTATGCTCCGTCCCCCCTCTTGAAGAACGGCTGTCCTCACGTGAGCTTGTCGTACAGCGAGTACCCGTCAATGAACTGCTGCTAGAATTTCACGCAAGATCAAATTTCGTTTCACTCTCAGCGAGGAAGTTCAAATGCAAATTCAAGTTCACATTTCAAATCGATCACCACACGCACCCGAAGGAAAGTCCATGCTTCGATTTTCATCTATTTGATCTCAGGGCTCACGATTTATTGCTTTTGTCTGATTTATCATCATTATTTCCTTCCATGCGAACGCCATCTCCCCGGAACAATGCCACCTCATCGAAAAGCTATCTTCCGTTATACCAAAGATCTTTCCATCGAAATTGCATATTCCTCGGCGGGCCAATCGGGTTGGCCGAGACAGTTCGCCTGAGATGATAATTATGTTCCCATTACTGACTTGGCGAAACGTTCCAAAAAGTGAAACCAAGTCGGGCCAGCCGACACAGTTTGCCTGAGATAATATAAATGATAATACTCGTCTCTCGAGGCCCCCAAGAGAAAAACCTTATGTATAATAATTCAGTATATGATATTCGCTGCCACGTGCGACTTCGAGAAGCATTATGAAAATTTCGGAGACGAGGAACGGGAGGCCTGGAGATTTCGTGCAGCTCACTGTACGCTGCCATGTCAAACTCGTGTGGAAGGCGATATGGAGCACGTCACATGGTAAATGCTCCGAATATACCTTAAGGGCCAATAAATAATTTCAGCGGGGTGCTCTCTTGTGGAATGTACTTATGATCGATAGGAGATGGTTTACGTATAGTTGTATGCCACCTGGATACCGAAGGAATATTTCCTTTTTACACACATCGATCGGATCGGGTCGGGAGTGACTAGACCTCAGTACATTACGAGACAAGTGGACAACAGCCCTCAACAAGATAGCTTGAGGGCTGGAAGGATGTCGCGCGTGACCCGTGACGTCGTATCTGATCGCACCTGCCTTCGCTTCCATTGGCGTTCGGCCAAACCTTCTCCGGCCAGAAAACCCCATCGTTTAATCGGATGTTAATCGATCGGGGGGGGGGTTAATGATCCCTTCCCCCGGGGTGCCTCGCATCATGAGTATCATTGCAACAACACCTGAGGATGAAAAAATACTACTTAATCAGTTTATAAACCAGAGGATGGTGAAATCAAATCATGAATCAACAATCTGAAATTTACCTGAGGATGTCCTCAATGAAGGCATGGCTCCTCTCATTGGCAGCATTCGATTGTGGATGGTGTGAAGATGTCATGGACAATCTCGTACCAGTAGATTTCCACAGTGTCTGCCAGAATGTAGAGGTGAATCTGGGGTCTCGATCTGAGATGATGTTCCTCGGAAGACCATGGAGCTTGAAGATATGCTGCATATAGATAGAAGCAGTATGCTGAGCTGTCCAGGTCATGCTGAAGGGAATGAGATGACAACGATGAGAGAATTGGCACATCACCACAAATATACTGTCGTGCCCATTAGTGGTGATAGGCAGGTCAGTGATCCAATCAAGAGATACATCTAGCCATTTTGTCTTAGGCACGGAATATCGTATATGTGCCTGACCATAAGGCTTGTGTCGCCTCGTTTTCTGGCGCTGACAAACGGGGCACTCCCGAATGTACTTGATGGCTGCCGTTGTCATTCCTGGCCAATAATACCGGCTACGCAGAAGATGAAGCATGCGATTTTTGCCTACATGACCAGAAATAGTGGCTGAGTGGCACTCATGAAGAAGAATGTGGCGAAGTTGTGTGATCTCACCGTCATCTGTGGGGACTTTAGCTGTTGGTGGAATGTACAGCTGTCTGCCATATATGGTCTTACGATAGATCAACCCCTGAATGAGCTCGAAGCTGTAGCTGCTGACTGACTGTGACGAAGTCGATGATGCCAGCTTAGCCAAAATAGTCTGTGCAAATGTGTCACGATCATACTCGGATATAATGATGTCGTGTAGCTGATGAGCTGATGAAGAAGATATAAGAGCAATGAATGCTTCCTAGTGATCGTCAGATTTTTGGTCTGAAAGTCAATGTGTGGATTCCTCCTCTCCAACCAATCTTGACCCAGAATGACAGTGAATGGTTTCATGTCAATGATGTAGAAATCTTCTGTATCCTTATACTTGCCCAAAGAAAATGTAGCCTTGGGAAGATAGGATGTGCAAGGTAGTTGGCTTCCTCCAGCCAATCCCACTGAAAATGATGAAGAATCTGTGGGAGCTATACCAAGCTGAGCAGCGAACTGTCTGTCGATGAAAGATGATGTGGCTCCTGGATCTACCAAAATGTGAGTACTCTGTCCATAAACTTTCCCTTTATACAACAACAGCTTCTTCTGTGATTTCAGCTGTGCTGTTTGAGACTGCATCTGTGCGATGTGTTCTGTGGGATTGTCCATCTGCTGAAACTGCAATGTCAGACTGGATAGGACTTCTTCTGAGATACTCTCAATCCGGCCACTTGCTTCAGTGGCATCTTCAGGATGATCTACCCTCGGGGTGCTCTCATCACCGGTACCTGCGCAGTACCCTGAGAGTTTCCCTGAGGAGCTGGAGCTGATGGAACTGGATCTGAAGTTGCAACTGCTGCATTGATGCTATGCTGATTTTTCAGTTCCTTGACCAAGGTGTTGATCGTATTGATGAGTTTGCCAGACCCATCTTTAGCACCCTGATTCTTCTGTGGCTGTCTCTGATTCTGAAAAGGACTCTGAGCTGGTGGCTTACCCTTGATCTCCTTTCCATCATTGGTACTGGTGGCCCAACAATCCTTCTCGATGTGGCCAGGACGACCACAACGATGGCAAGTCTTATCTTTCTGTGATTGTCCTTTTCCTTTTCCTTTGCCCTTGCCTTTACCACCTTTTCCTTTGTTCTGATTCTGATTGGACTTCTGGCTGCCATTCTGATTCCAATTCCGATTTTTGTTGGATCTGTCATATGGCTTATGGCCACGTCCTCTGTCCTTATCCTTTTTGGCTGGACCTCCAGATGATTGTTCCTTCTGCCCTCGATAATGAAGAGTTTCTGACTGCTTCGAATGAATGACATAGTTCAAGTCGAGCAGTATCTGTGTGGTTAGTGACCACGACATATTATTCCTTTCTGTCTCTGTCAGAAATCGTAAATGGAACTGTTTGCGAAGATCTGGATCTATGCTGTTGACAAATCTGTCCTTTATCAACACATCTTCCAGTTCAACTGCTGCCAATGCAGCCAGTGAAGTGAATGTGCATAGATAATCTGAGAAAGTCTGGTTTCCTTGCATCAGTGACATTAGATGTTTTTTAGCCACTGATCTTTTATGGGGGTTACCAAACTGTCTGAGGAAAATCCCTCTGATCCCTGCATATGTGGCATCTGGTTGATTTGCCACGACCTGGAAATAGTGTCGGTCATTATTCTGTATGAGGGTCAGGAAAACTGTGATCAGGTCTTTGTCTGGAACTCCTGGATACGTGAATTGGAAGTATCTATCCACGGTTTCCAACCAAACCTCTGCGTCCAATCCTGATTTGTATTCCTTTGGTGGTGTCATTTTCACCTTGGGAACCAAACTGGGTGGTGCTGATGCTGGTGCTGGATCTGCATCTGGATCTGTGAAGATCATTGGAGGATTGTCTGCAGTATATTCATCATCTGGTTCCTGAGGCTCGTTTTCAGGATCCCGATATCTGCTCATATCAGGCTTCATGCGGCTGATATTGTCGAAGAACCCTATCTTGTCGAATCTGGTCTGGGTATTATCATAACCAGCGTGCCATTTTGGGATCTTGAAACGACTGTATGCATCATATGAGCCTAAGATGTCAAAGAACCATGTAGACGGATCTGCATTGATGGGTGGAATATCTGGATCTTCTGCTTCTGCCATCTAAGAAAAACAAAACACAACACCAAAATCTCTTCAGCTAACTGAGTGTGTGTTGATATATATATACCTATGTTATATATGGTATATCTGTATATTATGATGAGGTTATACATATACATATATCCACCTTCTTCCCCCCTCAAGGAAGTGTGTGATACAGTGGCAGTTGTCAATTGCCAATACCTCATTCAGCATGCATTCCTATAGGAACCAGCTGTTACAGTTTTAGGGTTGCAGCCCTACAGTCCTTGGGTTGTAGCCCTGCAGTTTTTGGGTTGTTGCCCTACAGTTCTAGGGTTGTTGCCCACAGTATTATCATGTCTGTGATGATTTAGCATGATATAATAATGCCAAAAAACGAAGTTTTCCGAAATAAAACTGGCATTTTAGGGCATATGTGGTTACAGTGGCCCTGTTACTCAATATGGTGTTTAGGGTGTTACTTGATATCAGTAACCCTAATACAGGTA
The DNA here is from genome assembly GCA_001247695.2 of Cymbomonas tetramitiformis. Taxonomy (NCBI): domain Eukaryota; kingdom Viridiplantae; phylum Chlorophyta; class Pyramimonadophyceae; order Pyramimonadales; family Pyramimonadaceae; genus Cymbomonas; species Cymbomonas tetramitiformis. The sequence goes on from LGRX02034227.1 coordinate 28,124, forward strand.
AAAAATAAGCAGTATGATATTTTTGCAAAGATTTTTAAGCAAAACTGCATTTAATACCTACATAAATGTAAGGTGGTTTTCAGGAGGTACGTTACACCCCTGTTACACACATTTAATTTTAGGGTTGTTACAGGGCGTTACACATGCTGCATAAATCAGGGATTGTTATTTGATATATAAACATTCATTTCAGCAAAAAAAATCAATCCGAAATTTTCAAAATGTGTTTTACGTACAGCATTTTGAGCGATTTATCGTTACAGCAATAGCGTTACCCCTATATATTCAACACCTAATATTTAGGGTGTCACACAAATATGACATGTGTCATTATGATTTTCTGATACCTTAATAGGTATAAAATCATAATTTTAAATAAAATGGGCACACATTTTTCATTTTGAAATTAAACGTGGAGCATTTTTACCCATTTTACAGCTTTTTCAGCTATCTGAAATATTGCTTTAGTGACATATCTCAGTGTATATGTGGAATGTAACTACAGAATCACTGTGAGGAACTTCACTTTTGCATATGACAAATTTCATAGCAAATAAGTGAGTTGTGCTGTATATCAACATTTATGGTTGACAGCATTCTGGGTTTTACTGATTTAAACCCATGCACAGCAAATGTACTTTTCTGATTATGTATAGATTAATCAACTTAAGTGGATACACCCACTTTAGTGATATTTCTCAACCTATGATTTGTTTTGAGCATAGGTCTGTGCTCTTAAGATTTATCAAAGTGATATATCTCATTTAGAACAAATCTGGACTTTGCTGGATACAATCACAGCAACTTGACACAGCACATTTATATGTGTGTGATTGTCCTTAACACTATTGTCAGATATCATGTAAATACTGATCTGTGTGTTGCATGCAATTGATCTGATCAAGTCTGATTCAACTGTCAATATGCAACGTAGTTGTTGTAGTTGCTCCAGCGATAGTAAAGGTATGGACAGTGTTCAGCAGTTACCAGCTGCATTATGAACACTGTATAATGCCTTCGGGTCTGGAGATATTCTCCATCCAGCCCTACAACATGTTATCTTATCCTGTTCCCTTATGTATCGCCATCATTGACACTTTCCACGCACATGTGTTTGGAAGTGGTATCTATATTACCATGTACAATATAGTTGATCTATTCACTCTGAGTCAGTGAATTTTAACATGTATAATGAATGCTAGTGTATGTGCAGTGTGTAGTACTGCTGATTAGTACTTATGTCAGTGTGTGTGTGTGTTTACTTGTACACACTCTGCAGAATATGTTCTGGATATCACAATATCCTAGACAATTTATCATGCAAGACAGTCAGCATACCATGTACTGATTACATCTAACATGATATATATCAAGTTTAGGGATCATTGTAATTCCATGCCAATCTCATTACAAAATGAGTTGCTGATAGATTTTACATGAAGCTCAGGTGAGCATTCCATCCAGTGATCCACCATAGAATGTACATGTGATCTGGAGAGCATCTCGGCTCCACCAGGCATGACAAACTAATTATGGTGTTAAGATCACTTTCAGGCACCCTTTGCTACATGGATTCGAATATAGACTAGCATATGCGTATGCTCTATGTACTACAGTTGTTATCGTGATCAAGCTGTTCAGTATAATAAAGCATGTACAATTCACAATCAATGCAATCATTCAGCATAAGATATGTGCATAGTATAAAAGTGTATGCACTGCATGTTGATGATTGCTGTAAGTGAAATAAGTGCATGTGTGTGTGTGTGTGCTGATTCGCACACACATGTTGTGAACAGATCATTGTGATGCTAAATAGAATGATGCTGATGATTAAAGTATTTGTGCAGCCATCAGAACACTTTGGAATTTGCTGCAGTATGATAATGATACTTTTACAGCAACATAGTGGTAATGTATCCAAGCATAACGATCATGTATACAGTCATTCTGCATATGATTTCGACGGGCTTATACATATGTGCTTCTCACTGCATGTAAAACACATCAAAATTGTGCACGCTAAAATCGGGCGTTCTTCGCATGTGACGAAATCATGAAGAACGTATATCGTGCTGACAGGCCATAAATCATTGTACGCGCCGACATTGTAAACAGTGCGAAGGAATTGCATTGCAAAAATCACTGATGTACGTCGCATACGAATGCGAGCGCTGACATGTATACGAATCAAAATTCTGCCGATGACAACTATGTAATATATCATTCTGGACAATTTTTGAAAGTGATTCATACAAGCGCGCGCATGCTGCGATTGACTTATGTAGAAATATGCGACCATCGCGCATGCTGCATCTGTAAATTAGTGACCATCGCGCATGCTGCATGTATGAAGCAATTTAGTGCTATCATGAAAATCGTGATACTGCGCTGATGATTTTCCACGCGAAAGCGATTTCGCCGATGATTTGTCGCATCTGCGAACATGCATACATTTGCGAACCATTTATGCGAATACGTTTCATTGCAGCGTCGATGTATGCCCTGCGCACACCTTATCGCGTATGTGTGCGATCAGCTGTTTCCGCGTGTATGCTGCGAGAAATCTCCTCGCGCTATCTCTGCGCTGTTGATATGCGAGTGTATATTATTCGCCCTGCAGATATTCAATATTATGCGAGCGCTGTCGATATGCGCCCACCTGCAAACCTGCGAACAATATCAAATATACTACGTCTATCGCTGCACCCACTTGAGTTCTCGAGTATCGTGCCTTGACGACTTTTAGAATACCATTCTGTTACGGCTATGTAGACAAGCGCCGTGAATATATTATCAGTATACAAAATAAACACTGCAAAGTTTGGACAGCAATGCAAGTGTACGGATGAGCGGGTTTGTGAGTGCAGTCTCTGTAAGAAGATCTGCTGAAGCACAACGCTTCCTCACTTTTGTACCATACGTCTCCCATCATCTTAGATGGTACCGCCATTGGGTTGTGAACCCGAGACGTAGGTTGAACGACCAGCATGGTAATAACGACTAGTTCGTTCATGCTGCGCATGCGAGTTCCGCGCATGCTGAAAGCCAAGATGGTTCTTGTTTGTTTTCAAGATGTATCTTTGCTTTGCCATCTTCGAGTTCGACATACGAACTCTCGATGACAGGGATGCCTGATGATATGACATTATCATCTGGCGACATGTACAGTCATCGTCGACCGTACTGACGAGTGTCATAAATATATGACGCGACTCGACCTGTACAGTCATGGTCGACCATACTGTCGACTGTCATAATAATATATGACGCGACCGACTGTCATAATAATATATGACACGACCGACTGTCATAATGTATGACATGACATGGTATGACATGTCTGACAGGTATGACACGTATGACATGTATGACACATATGTCATCGGTCATGACCCTGACAACATGACATGACACGACAGTAAAGCGGGAGTTTGTCACATCTTTGAAAAATCTGGTTTTTTATGTCAAACTTTTGTGTATAAATAAAATGTTTTGGGGGGAATCATAATCATGAGGTTGTCGCCCCTTTGCTGTCATTGGTAGACGCTGTCATCGTGTAGACGTAGACGCAGACGCTTCTTGATCGTTGTCATCATGCATGACGCTTTCGTTCGCTGTCATCATCCATCATGCATGACGCTTTTTGATAATCATCGTCAGCGTCATGCGTCGCTGTTTGATCTGTCACGCTTATTATAATAAATTTAAAATAAATAATTTATAATATAAAACCTGTTTAAATATTTGGATGTGGTCGCCAAGGACACATCAGACATGAGAATTGAGACTCAGTGACACGCAAATCTGCGAAAATGAAGGCTGATGACACTGTCATGAACGTCGAACCATATGAGCTGGGCCCATGGCCGCTTACATTACATTTTTATTTTTGGGGGGAGGAGAAGGGGTTCGCCCTCTCCCCACTGGACTGAAATGTGTTGGGGGGTGTTGGATGCTGAATGTTTGGTCGGGGGAGGAGGGCGCATGATTGGGGGGTCAATGCCATCGCATGCTTCGATCACAATTGGCCGGGTGGGGCTTGGGTGCACGAACCTATATCTTATAACCGCCGCGATCTAGTTAACCGCTTACTGCACGTCACCGTATTTATTTGGTCACCCGGTTTATCATAGTCACGATCCATCATTTTCTTTCTTTGTTCTGACATACCTTGTATCAACCCCATACCAATAAGTCCCCCACTATTCCTTGTCACACCCCTAACGACCACCCCCTCCCCTCGCCCTGCCTTACACTGCAACCACACCACAACCACTTCTGCCCTGTGTCCACATGTGGGCCTCTCAGTGTCTATTAACCATAAACCACTCACGATATCTAAGACAAACTTCACATCAAAATTTACAACCAATCAATTATCAAATATGATCGAATATTTAAACAATGAATCACAACTATCTTGTCATTTGAATAGTACAACACAATTTGATTTGATTTGTTTGTTCACCAATTGCAATTGACAACATATTACTATGAAATCAGCTTGAGATTTGAAAGATGAACAATTTCGCTTCATCTTTGGTTCAAAATGAAACATATTTGTTTGGCCAATCACATCGATTGATACATGAATAATTGATGAAATCAGAGTTTGCTCAAAGTAATTTCAACCATCAAATTGATATAAAATGCAAATAATTGTTGATACGCTACAAATGTAACACATTTGGCAATTGGCATGCTTTGATGACGACATTTGGCGATCATTATGGCCACAAACATTCATCTAAATTTGTGACAGTGCCCCAGTGCCCCCTATGTATCAACATATAAATTACCAACGACTCTTATTGTTATCATTTCTGAATTCAAAAATATACATCAAAGCAACTTTAACTTCAACATGTCTCAATTTTCCAAAACTTGGTTTGGCACCCTGAAGGCTAAGTTTGAGAACGATGAGGACCTATCCAGTCTTAAATTCCGTGTTTTTGCTATATGCGAAAGCAAATCACGCAGCTTATCACGTACCAAAGATAAGCAACCCGTGGTATCAGTCACTTTCAGAGATGCCCCTGGCGACGTTCTCATGGCCACTGGGTGGAGGCTCATGGCTGGGGCAACCCTACAGGACGTAGCTCCTCTACTGGAACACGTGGAGGTGGGCAAGCTGTACGACATTTACATGTCCTCCGAGACATTTTACAACTTGAGCTTGGCTTCGCAGTACGAGCTGTCCAGGAACATCGCGGACATCTCTGGCGCTGTCCAGACCCTGGAGGCCATTGTGGAGGTCACCAAGGACCTGCCCCATTCTTTTATCAAAGAATGGGGGCTACCTTCAACCTGGATCAGCAATCGCCAGGTTCTCACTATCGACAGCGATAGTGAGGACGAAGATTACGTGACCCCTCCTCCCCCACCACCAAAAAGGCGCAAGGGCAAGGGCAAAGCCAAGGTCGCCTTGCCATTTCCTGATGGCGCAGGTAAATTATAATTGTCTATTTGTCTGTTGGGTTCAATGTGGCTCTGAACTGAATAATTGTGTTGTATATTTACTAAAAATGTTTCGTTGTTGTGCTTGATTGTGCAGGTGCTTCGTGCGCTGGCGCAAGCGAGGCACCTACTGGTGCTGCACCCATGTATCTTACCATGGTTGCACCACCCGTTGGCGATGTTGGCGATCCCATTCCTGAAGAAGTCCCTCCTGGTGCTGGCGATATTGCACCTACTGGCCAAGCGCCTAATGTTGCACTTACTGTTGCACCTACTGAAGAAGCACCTACTGGCGATGTTGCAATGGCAGTTGGCGCTGGCGAAACTGGCGCTGGCGTTGGCGCTGTTGACGCTGGCGCTGTTGACGCTGTTGACGCTGACGCTGACGCTGTTGCTACTGGCGCGATCGTGAACATGGAAGCAGCTCCTGGCGCTGTTGAACCTGCTGAACATGCTAGCATTCTAGCTGTAACTGCACCTAAGAATGGGAAAAAGACCAAGGCAAAAAAGAACTAGACTAGTAGTATAGTATCTCTTGTGAGCAAAAGTAGTTGACAATACATCATTTAATCGTGTCTGATTTGGTCGTAAATCTTGTTTGTAAAGAAAACACAATTGAAAATGTTTCGTTTTAATATTTCTACACTGTTAATGTAAATGTTGCTATCGTATAGATTTGTAGGGTTGTAATTTTGATTGAATTCGTAAATGAAACGTAATTTCTTATTGTACTTATAACGGTCATTTAATATTTACAATTGCGTGCAATATTACATCAATCAGATTCGATCGACGTCATATTCTTTAGATTAGCTGTCATCCGTTTTATTTCCCGTTGGTGGCAGTCGATCTGTCGGCCTGATATTTTCCAAACGTAACTCTCAAGCACACCACCGCTCCAAGAATGTTACGGCTAATTAGCTGCCATTTACCGAATAAATCAGCAAACTCACTTTTCTCGATATTCTAACCGAGAAGGCAACGCTGTAACCGTAACGAGACTGTCCTAAGTGGTCGCGGGATATCGAAGAAATATTTTCCTATTTGCTTTGAGTTTGCTGAAACTTGGAAACTCGTGCTGGGCACTGCGTTGCGGAAAGCGACTTCTACTGTCGGGCCCATGTGAAGAGCGGGTGCAAGTTTAAGAAGATTTTGTAAGAAAACTGGGGCGTAACTGGCAACACATGTTGATAGTACGGTACGAATCACTCCCTAGGTGCTTGCTATGCTGCCATAATTGATCATCAGCGCACTCTTTTCAATTTCCAGCGTGGCTTAAGCATATTGCACTTTCCACCAACATTTCAGACAAAAAGTTATTTCGCCTGATATGACTGATATGACAGGTGACGCATATAGTGACGCACACTGACGGACCTACTCGCGTAGCTCTGAAGTGGTGGCTGAAAGTAAGTTTGATGGCATTATTCTTTCGCCCTGGGCTGAACTTTCTTTGCTGCAGTAAGTTTCAGAAGTTTCAGTTGTTACATAAAGTACAGTGTGCGGTTTTCGATCTGATAGTTGGGGAAGATTTGAGTGCTTATTCGAGTCACCGGTGCTTTTAATAAATCTTCCTAGTCTACAAAGGCGTCCTTTTGATTTGATTGTAACTCCGTTGCTTGCAACCTTGGGTCGTTCGGATCGACCTTAGCCCGAAGTCTCACTTTCTATAATGTTTTCCTTTCGCAGATACTGCAAGAATCAAGCAAGGCTCTTGGGTTGCAAGTTTTAACGGATTTTGCCATCACTTGCTATCACATCATTGGATGCAAAGATCCAGGAGTTCCCACATCTTCGAACAAACATTCCTCCCGCTCTCCAGAAGTTGCGAGAAAAGGGTGTCAACGGAGGAATCCTGCATTCGATATCTTAATGACCTGTAGTAAATAGATATAACATTTTAGTTTTACTGGCTGCATTGCCAACCCTCAAATCTCACCGGAGTATTTTCTTAATAAAGTAACCTTAATTTCCAAATCCTAGCCTTGACATTAAATATGCCAATTGGTGAATGCTTCAAATGTCCCAACTATTTATCTTGCTTGTTGTTGTTAATGTGCCCTTAAATTTGAGATTACAACTATACTATTCCTTTATTTGATACTTTGCTTTAATTAAACACATTACATTCCAATTATGCTTCCAAATTATATTCACCTGACCTTTATATTAACAGTTGTCGATATGGTTGGGCAACATAGCAATATCTTGATTCCGTAAGTATCCCAATTAATACCCTTGTGTTCATTGCCGATGCCACTTGCTTTTCTAAACAGTTGTTATTCAATACTTCACAACATTCCTTTTGCACCTCCACGTTCACTCACAATTTGATGGTAACAATGCAAAATTTAGAATTGAGGAATTTGGATTTTTCCCCACCTGTACGTTCACGTACCCCCTATAAAATTTTAGAGGTTTGATTTCGCAGAAACCAGCTATTACAGAACGAACATTGCTTTGCGTCACGTATAGTGTAGTAGTTTACAACCTAGCTTTGCGTGACGCTTTTTGGGTGACGTATCGTGTAGTAGTTATAGCCTAGCTTTGCGTGACGCTCTTGCGTGACTTATTTTGGGTGACGATAGTGTATTGTAGTTGTGTATAAATTTTTAGAGGTCTGATTTCGTAGAAACCCGCTATTACAGTATATTACGTACTAAATAGGGAGGGTGGGGGGACGGAGCCCCCACACTGGGCGAAGTCTAATTTTTTTGTAGTAATAGGCGGATGTGGGGACACGGAGCCCCCCCCAATGGGCGAAGTTTTAAAATATTCCGAAAAAATGGGGGGTTGTGGGGGGGGCAAACCCCCCTACTGGGCGAAGTCTTGAAAATAGTTTGTAGTAAGGGGGGGGTGTGGGGGAGCCCCCCACTTGGCGATACGATCTTTAAAAAGAAGAAGAAAAAAAAACAGTCGAGGCCTCACGCCTTGTAGTAATGGGATAGTGTAAAGGGATGGAGCCCCCCCCCGTTGACGAAGACTCATGCGGAGACCAACTTTCCCACCCCTAAGGGTGGGGAGTGGTGCACCTCATTTTCACCCCTCGCGCCGGCTGTCACCTGCAGTGTCATCTGTCACTCCGGCTCCGATCCCCAAAACAACGAGAGTTATTTTGTCTATCTGATTTTTAGACTCCCGCTTACAGTGTGTTCCAGTGTTCCGCTTATCTGGTAGAGATATATATATTCACAACACCTTATATATATTTATCTACCTTTCTATAAGGTTATGGGTTACCACCGCCTTTGAGTGCAACTTGTTCGCTTAGTCTTCACATCCACTTCGCGCCCTGCGACTTTATCCGCTTTCTTTCCGTTGTCCATCTCCGATTACCCTTTCCGCTCTACTTCCGCTTTCTTACCGCTTTAACGTTGTGTTACCAACACCGCTGGTTCCGCTTTCATTTGCCGAGTTCGTGCTCCTCCGTTTTCCGCTGGACCCGCCCTATTTTCTACCCGCTATGGCTTCTGCTCGCCGCACTGGCATTGCATCAGCTCTTCGTGCCGCTCGTGCGGGTGGTACGCCTTCGCCTTCTCGCTCTGCTTCTCAGGAGACTCCGTCATCCACGGCGGGCGGGCGTCGGATCGTGGGGACGTCTACTTTGCGTTCCAAGCCAACATCAACCACGAAGGCTCCGACGGCTTTCGATTTTTTTAACGACACTGGTGTCTTGCTTACCACACCGGTGGAGGAGGGTCGTGAGGAGGAATTCATTGACCAACTGGCCTACGCTTTTCAGTAAACCAGCGACTTGGTTAATTTTCTCAAGTCTGCTGGGTTTAAGCCGAACGTTGGCTACACCTTCGACAACGAGGACGCAGACACGGACTTCGCTACGTTCCTCTCTGGCCTCACCCACGTCTTATTTCCGATTTCTTACTCCGAGGCCTCCAAGCTTCTGGATCTTGACCACGACCATGAGTTCTACCACGTCACCATCAACGAGCTCCTTTTCTGCATCTTACCCCATGCTCTTCGTGGGAACGCTCTTTACCTTTACCACGAGTGCGCGCGTCTTCATCCCGCTGATGGGCGCTATGCTCTTCAGCGCTTGCGCTACGAGGTCGAGGGGATCCCCGACGCCGATGACATGCGTTTTTGGACGAAGATGCGGGCTACGGTTCTCGACGAGACCAAGGACCCCGCTCCTCAACTGGCTCTGGTTCGACGCCTTTGTGAGCGCCACCAGCAGCTGCGTCCTGATTATTCTGACAAGGACAGGGTAGCGGATTTATGGCACGTCCTGTCCGAGTCCGCCAAGCGTTCACCTTGCTGAAATCTGTATAGGCAGCCCTGACCGGGAGTCCCGGTGCAGGCCCCTATGACAGATTCCTAGGTAGCCAACACTGGACCGTGACTGATCCGTAAGCCTGTGCTGTGACACACCGAGTGTCACAGGTAGCTAGACTCGAGACCGTTCCGACTCCGTGACCGTTCCGGGTATATCTAGCTTAGGGTTTATTTCTTATACGAGTTTATCTATATTGGTTCACTGACTGTCTGATATCTTGAACCGGGATATTCCAGTAGGTCGTGGACCCATTCCACGCTATATTCCACAGCTAGTTTGGCCATGATTGGCTAAAACAGCCGCTTTGAGAGGTGGTGCGCAGCGGCGCGTTTGGGTACGAGTGGAAAGTTTGAGATGAGCAGTTTGTGAATGCGTTTTTGAGCCGCCGCTATGGGGATTCGACCTGGACCGGGCTTCGTTGGCGCAATGTCCTTTTACGGTATAGTTCTTGCCTTGGCCCAGCATGCTACCGCTTCTTGGGCTGGTGTCTGCAGCACCTTCGACCTCGACGACGTCTTCCAGTGCCCCTCGCTCGCATGGCTCTACCGCTCCTTACGCAACTGTGACGTCGCATTTTCCCCACGCCATTACCCTTACGCGCCCCAGCGTACCACCTCCCATCAGGCTTTCAAAATTATGGTTGTTCACACACGTGCGAAGAGGTCCCTCACGAGGGACTCCGACATTGACGCCTCGTTGAGGCTGACTGACGCGGTTCGCAACACGCCGACGGCTAGATCACCGGCGGTTACGAGCCCCGACCCTACTTCCAACACCGACGCCGACGTTGCGACGAGGAAGTACCTGCAGGAGCAGTCCAAGCTTGTGGACGAGGTCTACAAGGGGCGGCTCCATCGGACATGGGCCAAGGGTATCCGCGAGGATATCCTTGGCGACAAGAAGCATTACTTCAGCGGCACGACTGACGCGGGTCTCCTCTCCGATGTGGTGGTTCAGCTGCGTACGGAGTTTGAGTCCGCTGGACTGGACCTCGTCTCGTTCGACCTTGACGACCCCCAGGCTCTGGTGGTGAGCAAGGTGAACGCCCTGCTGTACGACGTGCTTGGGCTTATCATCGAGAAGCACAGCAACGCCCACGTCTGGCTTACGGGTACGGACGCGTCTGCCGACCGAGATGGACGGCGTGCGCTGGTGGACATCGTGAAGCGCAGCGTACCGGTGGCGTTGCGGGAGTCCTTCCAGCAGGAGCATGCCGCGCTTGCTTATCCCGCGAACGTTGACCCGCAGCCGATTTTGGCTCGGGAACAACGTTTGGTGCGGGATAACAAGGCGGCCGACTGGACACCCACCGAGGCCACCAGGAAGCTCAGCCTGTACAGCAGGCTTGACCCGGTGTTCTACGCCGCGGTCAAGGTGCGTTACCCCATGGTGGCCGACCTCGCGTCGGTTTCCCTTGTGGCCTTGCGCTCTTTGGTCGTCGAGATTTACCAGGCATGGGCGCAGACGGACGTCGGGAAGGCCTTCCTGGCCAAGCCCGCAGGTGGTGACACGTCGGCCCTGCTCACCAGCAGCGAGCACCAGGCGCTGCTGGACAAGATCAACGAGCTGACCGCGCTGGTTCAGCAAAGGTACGAGGCGGCTCCGCCGGTGGTGCAGCGGCAGCAGGACCCGCCGCAGCGGCAGCACGGACAGCGCCGGCAGCAGCAGCAGCGCGGGCAGTCGCAGCGAGGCTTCCGCATGGGGGTCCAATCCCCACCGGCAGTGGGCTACGATCGTGACGAGCAGCGGGCTAAGCCGCTGTGTACCCGCTGCAAAAAGACTGGTAAGGAACTATACCACTTCTACCGCGACTGCCCTCTTGGCGGTCGCCAACATTCCCCTACTTCCGCAGCGGCTTTCTGCGTACCCATCGACGAGGAGGATGCGGAGGGAGTCCATGCGCTGGCCATGTGTGCTCTCTTCCAGGAGGCGGCAGATGATGGTGCTGAGGCTTTTGCCCGCGCGGCGACGGCGTACGGTCCGCCAGCGGTGCTGTGCGGAGGTGTTGTGGGGGGCATCGACGTGTCGGCCTACGGCTTCTCCGTTAACGCGGTGGCGCCGGTGGCGGGGACGTCCGGTGACGACATCCTGCAGCGGCTGGACGACCTCGCGGCGGAGGTCAACGCGGCGGTAGAGCCTAAGGTACATTACACTCACGCCTCTTTCCCGCCGTCTGGGGGCATTGCGACGCAGGCTTCGGCTCTGGTGTGTGACACTGCGGGCGCAGGTATCACACCGGAGGAGCAGGTTCCGGCAGGTGGTGCGGCGGCATCGGCATCCGCCGTGCCGGCCCCTGCTATGCCTGTCTTGGAGAATGAGGAGGAGCTCCTGGAGCTCTACGGCTACGGCCCGCCCGTGTCCCTTCAATCGACGCGGGTGACCACTACGGAGAAGTCAGGCGGTGAATTCGCGGGGGCTGTGGAGACTGTCAACCACGCCGCGGTTGCGCCGGTTGACTTGACCGGCTACGACACCGACGACTACGAGGATTTTGCAGACGGCAGCTTCGCCGTCAAGCCGCGGGCTCCGGCCATCTCGGCCAATCATGCGTCAGAGCCCGCAGCCCACGTGCCTGAGTCTGGTGGTGCTTCCCGCACCTACGGATGTGGCAAGCCGCCATGGGGCTTCCCCGCACACGCGGGCCCGTGGGGGTTTCCTTACTTTATCTCCCTCATTCTTTTCATCTCGATCATGGGTGTGGGGGCTGCCGCCTACACGGCGGCCAATGACATCGGCTCTGTGCAGGTATCGGGTCGGGCTGCACCGCAGCCTGTGCTGTGCAGAGAGGATTTATGCATCTACCCTGGTATTTCCGAGCTGGACCCCGTCACTCTGGATGCAGTACTGCACTCCCTGGGTGCTGCGACGGTGGTTCACCGGCCGCCTGACCCACTGGAGAGCGGTGCTGCAAGCTACTACCGTGGACATTGTGGTGACGGTGCCCCTCTGAACTTTGACCCCGAGTAGTTTTCCTTCTGGCTCTGGCAGTACACCACTCTGGTGGTGTGCTGAGATGTGCTTTGACCTCAACGTGGTCTTCAATTTGCTTTATGCTTTGCTTTGACATCTACAATCTTCAATCTGGTTTGCTTACACAGTGCCTTTCAGTTGTTTAGCGGGAGCTCTTTACCCGTAGGTTTCTGCACTTGTGCTAGCTAGAGGGTTTCAATTTGTGTATCAGAATAGCACAGTTGGATTAGCAGTTAGGTTTGTCACCCTAGCTCCTACCCTAACTTATCTTAACTTCTCTGACTTACCTGTCAGTCACCACCCACAGTGCTGGGGTGGTGTGCTGAAATCTGTATAGGCAGCCCTGACCGGGAGTCCCGGTGCAGGCCCCTATGACAGATTCCTAGGTAGCCAACACTGGACCGTGACTGATCCGTAAGCCTGTGCTGTGACACACCGAGTGTCACAGGTAGCTAGACTCGAGACCGTTCCGACTCCGTGACCGTTCCGGGTATATCTAGCTTAGGGTTTATTTCTTATACGAGTTTATCTATATTGGTTCACTGACTGTCTGATATCTTGAACCGGGATATTCCAGTACACCTCACGTGCCCCCCCTTTATCTGGTGGTGCTACGTGAACTCAGAGGGGGGCAACATTTCACCTTCGACCGCCTCGCCCTACGTATCCGCGTTACATTCAGGGATGAGGGCCCTCTGGCCACGCTCTCTCCCTCCTCCACTTCCGATTCTCAGGTGGGGAGCGGGTATAGGCCCAAGGGTATCCGCCCTGCGCCACCTGACACTCCGACCGCCATGGCGCTCCGCCCTCAGCATCAGTCCTCTACGCCGTTGGAGGGCGAGTGGAGGGCGGAATCCGCCTCCTCCCTCTACAAGAAGTGGGTGGGGAAGGGTTTCCCGTGTGTGACGTGCTTCCGCATGTGGGCGGTCACAGATTCTTTAGCCGCCTGTCCGGGAGTACCGGCTGGCCCTGCAGTTCACCTCCCGCCTTCGGGGTGAGGTGGTGTCATGCGGAGACCAACTTTCCCACCCCTAAGGGTGGGGAGTGGTGCACCTCATTTTCACCCCTCGCCCGGCTGTCACCTGCAATGTCATCTGTCACTCCGGCTCCGATCCCCAAAACAACGAGAGTTATTTTGTCTATCTGATTTTTAGACTCCCGCTTACAGTGTGTTCCAGTGTTCCGCTTATCTGGTAGAGATATATATATTCACAACACCTTATATATATTTATCTACCTTTCTATAAAAGACATTAGAAAAGTCGTCTAAAATCTTGTAGTAATAACTGTAAACGAAATTATGGATTGCCTTGAAAGTGTTTCATACACGTTTTTCTTTTATAATTCAATACGTGCCATTGAGATTTATATTAAAATTTAGGCGAGAACAAGGTAATAAATTATATTGTTATCGTTATTTGATTGGTCAGAACTTAAAATATTCGATGACGATGGCGTTCAATTCGTTGCGATCGTTCGGTAATAGCTCGAAGGTCTCCGAGAGACGACGCGACGCCTCCCCCTTCTGTCCCCCCCTCCGTTAATCGATCGGAGCGCGCGAGCGCGAGCGGAGCGGGGGCGAAGCCTCCGCGACGCGAAGCGGGAGCAGCGCGCGGTCGGGTGATGTTCGACTTGGACTTCGAACGCCACCGCCATAAGGCGCATGCCATGCCATGCTATGCCATGCAATGCGAATGCCAGAAGTCAGAACTCCTACTCGCAACCACAATCAATTTTGGAAATTGATTTTTCCCCACCTGTACGTTCACGTACCCCC
>LGRX02034228.1:0-30576 GCA_001247695.2 Cymbomonas tetramitiformis
GAGGGGAGGGGGGGGGAGGGCCCCTCCCCTAAAGGACAGAGAGCCATCTTTTATTGCAAGACTTTTGAAAAATTATTGCAGGAGGGTTTGAAGAAAGTCGTTAGTTTTTTGCACAGCTTCTGTTTCTGTCATGGTCTCATTGCCCAGGATGTCAACTGTATGCGGGTCAGTGTTCAAGGTGGTGGGGGTGTTTAATAGAAACACGTCTCGCCTACTTCTGGTGTGTTGCCTACAGATTCTTGAAAGCTTTTTAAGTAGAGGTTTAATCTTGCCACGGGGAACACCTATCGTGTTGAGGACAGTACCAAAAAGAGGAGGGAGGTACCCCATGAGTGTAAGTGCTTTGGGCCATTTCACGGTGCTAATGAAGGGCTTAGAAGTTGCATTGGTGATTGTCGTGTCATGGTGACCGCCATAATAATGCTCAGCACCATTCTGATGATAGGGGGGGTCTTGAGTGGGCCATGGGCACAACGAAGAAGGAAGTACGTTGTCCCTTTCGTTCAGAACTTCATTCCAAATATCAGGGCTGACTCCGGTGTATTCTAGTCTCTTCTCCGTGACTCTGGACTTAGGAAGGACATTAAGGAACCATCTAGCAATCGTTTTCTGTGTAGGCCTCCAGTCAAAGGCTGGTTGAGTATCGCTGGGTGCACTGTCTATAGCTATGATAACGACATCCGAAAAATCATCCTTATAGCATCCGCCACCTGGGAGAACGTAGGGGTCATCACCCGTCCAATAACCATGTGGGATGAATGGAATAGTGTTATGCGGGAATCTGAAAACAAGTTTAAAACCCTTATCAAACCATCTTTTTTGGTTTTTGGGAGACAGCGGAAGAATCCATGTTCCTGAAAATCCGGGGACAGTGTTGGCCGCTTTATGTCCCATTTCCAAGGTAGTCATAACCGCCGAAGATTTGCCTTTATCCTTTCCATCAAAGGGGGGATTTCCGTAAACGATTCTGCCAATGCCTGTTAACGGGTCCACGTAGGCATCCCAAGCGAGACCATCAAAGCCGATTTCCCCATGATAACAGAAGGGCTTGAGGGCTTTTTTCATTCTAGTTGTGGGTATGCATCTTCTCGAGTAAATTCTAGGGTGGGCATTTAGTGGGTTAGAGAAAAGTTCACAGCCGTTTTTGTCAAGGTTTCTGTCATCCACCAAAATATCTAGGAGGCTTCTTCTTATTGCATAGCAATTTTTAGGGTCTCCCGATTCAAACTTACATGCATTCAGGGCTTCATGGATATCGTGTGCCCTATTCGAGTACTCCGCAAGTGAGCATGGGACTGCTTTGTTGGAAAGGCGGTGCCAAGCCAAAAGTTTCCAAAACTCTTTCGTTTGGACATATTGGAGTTCGGGATATTTAATTGTTCCCGTAACATGGTCCACTTCGGGCTTAGCGGTCACAGCAATGGTATTCTTTTTTGAACTTGATGGACGGTACATGCTAGCTTCCGGGAGAGCGTGTAAATATAATTCCTCATTCATTTCCTGTCTTAGGTCAGCAAGTGGAAAAAGTTTCGATGGCTGTGTTTTGATGTATGTGGTACCCTTTCCAGGGTTTAGTAGTTTAGGCTTTTCTGAGATTTCATCAGCGATGATTTTCCTTAGTTCGATATCTTGGGTTGCTCTAAGACTATACAAACTATTATTATGTCCTGGGCATTCAAGTTGGATGTGTTCGAAGGTGCATTTTGTATTCTGTTGGCAGTAAGGGCAGTTTTCAGACCCGATTTTCCCCAGTTTAAATAAGCGTGCTGGAGAGGCTTGAAGACCCAGGAGTTCTCTACTTCTAGAAGCGGTGAAAGCTTTAGGTGTCATTTTGGAAATATCTTTAATGGGGGCGGTGTTATTCTCGTTGAGCATTCTCAGGTGCTTCCCTTGGGTCTGTAGGGTTCCCCAATTATGATAGTGTGAGAGTCGTTGAATTCTTCTGATGTGACGCTACGTATATCGCCTAAAATAGGGACCTCAAAAAAGAATAATGAGAAGGGTAGTTCCTCGGCAGGGTCGTAGCGGGAGATGTCGTAACAGCCCCCTCTGAATGAGGCTCTTTTAGCAGTACGGTCCACTCTGTCGTGGACTTTGTCATTATTGTGACCCCTAATCCATTTAAGGATGATTTTACTGTGGTCTCCTTCACTGTAGAAGCCAAGTTCTTCTAGCAGTAGGCGAACAGCCTGCACATCTCTGCGATTAGCTTCACGTAGTTTGTCCCGAGCACTCATGGACCTGCCATCCTTTGTTGCCGCAGATATTGCTGCCATGGAGTCAATGGCATGTACCATTGGAGTAATGGATTTGAGGAGTTTCTCTTTTTGTTCTGTGAGTAGAAATCGCAGTCCCGCAATTTCAGCAGATGTGCTACTCGGGTTTTGGATATCTTCCTTGATAAGGAGCCCCGATGCGGAGAAAGTTCTTGAGGGGGGGATATTCATCTTCCGTACAAGTGGCATCCCGTTGTCAAAGTTTTTTATGGCATATGCTGCCCCACTGCATGCTGTTTTCTTTCCAGCAAATAGGGACCCATCGCTTGCCATGTCATAATCTTCTATTTGTTTGCTCTTTTCGGCGTTGGGGGTGGATTCTTCTTCCGAGTCGCTAGGGCAGCTGTATTCACTTTCTTCCTCCGCAGTTTTGTTTTTCATTCTGGCAATAATGGTTTCATACTGTCTGTCTGAGATGTAATCATAGTGTGAGTTAATATCACTAACTGTAGCAAGGACGGAAGAGGGCGGGTCCATATGGTCATTATATTCGAAAATAGAACCTGCTGGAATTGAGATGCAACCGTCATTGGTGATGCTATATTCAAAGTCGTATTGAAGACTGTTGGTACCTTTGATTCTGACAAAGACATTAGGGTTTATGGCATTGTTACTGTATTCTGTATATTGTATTGACATGGCCTCCAAGTCAATATTGGTAATGTGAATAAGGGAGATGGAATTTCGGTCACCATTTCCTTTCCAATGAAATTCACCCGTGTCGGGGGGTACTATGTTGTCTCTATATTGTTTCTTGACATATCTAGCCTGTGGGTCCAAATCTACAAGGTTTTGAAGCATTTCCTTTTCGATTTCGGTTAGCCATCCAGGGGGTCTACTGCCATTCAGCCTGAAAAAAACATTTACTTTCTTGCCAGTTTTTTAACATTCCACCGCAGGGAGTTAGAAAGGAACCTGTGTGCTTGAGGTTGTATTTTTGTATTGCGGAGGTAACATTCCTCGACATGTAAAGTTGTCTGGGAAGGGTGGTGATTAATGTGGTTTCACCCGCTTCAGTTTCAGGGTAATTTTTAGAGTCAATAGCGTATCCAAGTTTTGCCATAATGTGACCTGTACGCCTAAACCAGTTAAAGCGTTTGTCTTTAGTATGACTGTAGGTTGCATAGTGTGATAAGGGGAAACCCGAGATAGCATTTTTACCCATTTCGTTGTTCATGTTTTGAATTATTATTTTAAGCCATAGATTGCTATTTCTACGGTATAGTGAGATGAGGTGGGGATCAGTGATACGGCCCGTGTGGTTGTGTTGCCAATATTCGTGTTCATCCGCAGAACACAGGGTGTTCATAGTTTCGGTGATACACGACGCGGTTACAACATCAAAGACACTATCAATACCGTACCCGCCTTGGCAGACTGCTGTCCAGATTATTTGGTGATTGGTGTCAACTGGGCAGCCCAAATATTTAATTATAAACGAAGCTATCATTTTGTCTAATTCGATTGCGACATTCTTTGAGGAGTTGGCAATTGCTGAGGTAACTTTAAGCGGGTATGCCATCCTCGGAACTACAACCGCATTTATAACATATCTTAGCTGGTGTAGAGTCATGTGTTGAAGTTGGATGGATGTAAGAGTAGATTTAAGTCTGTCGATAAGGATTTCCGCCTGTTTGTCCCATTCCCCATTTAGTGCAAACCATACTCCGAGATATCTGTTTACCTCTTTGCTGTTGGAGAAATCGAGGAATTCTGGTGACTAAGGGGGAATCCGTTCCGAATCAATGGAAGGACTTGAGTCATTTGTATTGGGCTCCAGGTGACCCCCTGAGATGAGTAAATCATCGGACGGGTCATATCGCGTTACTGTTTTGCCCTGAGGTTTAATGCGCTTTCTGTAAGAGTATTTGGATTTCTTAACATTGATGGGAATACCAATGAAGCTCATAAATTCATTAACTATACCTAGCATATCTTGAACTTCGTCTTTAGTTTTCCCCACGAGAATGATGTCATCACAAAAGAACCGTGCAAAGATATTTAAAGTGGTGTCCTTTTCTAATAGGTTTTGGGAGGGAGGAATAACATTATTTCCTGGTTTGTCTGGTCTATGGCGTTCCGAGTTCAGTTCATATCCATATGTGGATCCTGTCGGGTTTACACCGTTAGCTCTTTTTGCTAACCAAATTGCCAGAATGTCCATAATGACTACAAACCTTAGTGGGCTCAAAACTTCTCCCTGAGGGACTCCACATTCTAGGGACCATTCATCCGTGATGCCTTCTTCAGTGAGTACCATTCTAGAAGCATCATTGGTAATGTCTGAGATGATGTTGATTATTTGTGATGGGAGTCCCAACTTTCTCAGCGCTAAATTGCTCATCCAGAATTCAGCTCTGTCAAATGCTTGTTTGAGGTCCAGGTAAACTACGTGGAGGTCTTTGTCGTATCTATTGGCATCCGAAATTACTTCATTCAGAATTTGGAGTGAGTCATCTATGTTTTTATTCGGAAGAAAGGCATCTTGAATGGGAAAGAGAATGGGGTGAGTGTTAAGTATTGTTTTGAGACGGTTAGCACTTATTGTGTTAGATAGTTTAAGACCCGTTTCCAACATTGTGAGGGGTCTAGAGTTATCTATTGTACATGGTGCAGAGGGATTTTTTGGGATTGGAAGGATGACTCCAGATTTTGCACTCTTTGGAAATTTCCCAGTTATAAGAATGTGGTTAAAAAGTGAGACAGTAACCTCTTGAAAATTCTCTGGGCCCTTGATCCACTGCGAGTATCGCATTCCTGAGGGTCCTGGTGCTGTGGAGATACCGCAGTCCGAGTATGCTTGTTGGAGTTCTTTGTGCGTGATTTCTGTCAGTAGTCTAGCAGCGGCCGTATCGGGGATTTTGGGGCTCTCCTTTAGAATGTCAGTGAGCCACTGTGGGAGTTCATCTGGCTCATTCGGGTTAGTAGAAAATAGTTTTCTATTTTTATATTCATCTAGTGTCGTGTTTAGTCTCTCTGTCTTTGTCTCAGGTATCTTTCCATCACTACCTGGGGTAGCGGCTGCACCTTTTTCAGTAGGTTTCATCTTTCCCGTGACTGTGTCTAGAAACCTCGAAAGGTTAGTTGAGAAAAGATGCTGCAGGGCTTCCTTTTCTCGGAGATTGCGTCGTTCAATGTCTGTGTCTCTGCTTTTCTGAAAAGCATTTCTGATTATTACATAATTTTCATGCAAACGTGACCCCCATGTGGCTGCCGTTTCATTGTGTTTGGGTTTGAGCGAGGCAAACGGTAGCGTGCGGGCAGCCTTTTTGGCTTGCTTAGGAATGTTGCTTGCATGAGTTCTTGTATCCAAATATTTGATGATGCGGCGTACTGTGTTTAGCCATTTGTATATATAGTTAGATACTGCTGATGGTTTTTCGGACCTCCCAGCTATGTTCAGATTCTTGGTGCCAAAGGCGTCACTTGCCGCCTGATGTGCCAATTTGTGCAGGTTATCCCATGTCGCGTCAGGGTGCATTTCCTTGAGGCCAGTGCTGCCGTTTCTAGTTGCTTCCGATCCATTTTCCATTTCGAGTGTGCTATGTAGTCTTTCAGTGTAAGACACCCAGCCTGTAGCGTATTGGAATAAATGGGCGGTGCAATCTATTTTTTCCGAATGCATCTCAGATCCGTACAGGTTCCAGAATTTAGCAGGCATATGGGGTTGTAGAAGAATATTCCAGCTGGTCATGTGCTCATCTGTATTGGATTTCGTGATTTTCTTAACTTCCAATGAGCTGAATGACAAGTGACGTTTGAGATAGGCATTTACATCTTTCTTATTTAAAAGGTGGGGCGAACCTATATGCCAGATGTTATCTTTGTCGTTATGGCCTAGGTTGAGGCCACCTTCCGGCATCCCCTTTCCTCTAGAGAGTAAGTGAGCTGCATGCCATGGGCTATTAAGGTGAATCCACCATTCCTTGGGTTTGTTGTGCCATTTTAGACATTGTTCTATGTTGTCTGCCTCTTTATTTTTAGCTATGAGCTTGCTCACTGTTATGGGGCTACCGTCAGTATTATCCCGTTTAAGATCGAGATCAGTGGTGTCACCCTTAATGGTGCTGATAGCGGTTCTAGCTTTGTTTATATTGATGCACGCGTGCACGAGTTCGTTTGTGCTGTATCCGTTCGCTTCGAGAAGTCCTACAATATCTTTCCTGTTTATTTTCCTTTTTGTATCCTTATTTTTGTTTGTCATTCTAATTGGGTACCCTGGGTACTCATCATGTGTGGTTTCCTTGGCACCATTAAATCTAGGTGTTGGCAAAGTTGTATCGGTGGAAATCTCCGGTTTGGTGTCGTTTTGAGGGAGCTTAAATTCGGCCCATACTATCCCGTGGTCGGAGATGATATAAGGGTTTTCCTCCGTCCATCCTGTTTTAACTGTCATTTCTGCCATAGTTGTGTTGGCCATGATATGGGTGAGTTTTGCTTTTGAGTTTTTGGATATGACATGTGTGAAAATTTCCGTGTTTGGATTACGGTCCATTATCAGTTCATTAAGGGAGCATCTGTCATTGTTGAAATAGGTTAGAAGATGCTTATTCTTTTCGACATGCTCTTGATATGACATGTAATTTCCACCTGACACCCGCTGATTAGGGGTAATGGTGCAGTTTTTGTCACCTATCTCTACGTAGGCCTTTTTTGGATTATTTCCTGCCTTCCCTGCCCAGTCAGTAAGTGTGTCATATAATTCCACTTGTTCCTCTACTAGTGTAGCATCATTCATATAACCGCTGGCTATGTAGAGCTCAAAACCGTTATTTCCTGAAAATTTGGTCATTACTGCTCTCTTTGCATATCCATGGATTGTGGTGACCGAGGTGGATAGTGGTAAACTTTTCGGATTCCATAGGATCATGGAACCAATGGAAGCTCTTTCATTTACATGAGACGTGCGAAATTGTATTCCTTAAGTACCTTCTGTATTTTGCCAGGATTTCCCAGTATTTCGGAACGCTTCCCATGTAGTGAGCACCTACGGTTATCTATGGCAGATCTTCATAAGCCGACACTACGATCGATAAGTAGAACGTTAAATGTTGCCAATATCATATATTATATAATATATTACTTTTTCGGATACACGATTCCGCGTGATCGCCAGATTGGATCAGTAGAACGTTAAATGTTGCCAATATCATATATTATATAACATATTACTGTTTTGGATACATTCCGCGTGATTTATAAGTCTATACGGCAATTGTTGCCAATATTGAATTATATTATATATATTAGTGTTTTGGATACATTTACCGTTTTTCTCTTCCGATATCTTATGGAAACCCAAATATTCAACGCTGATTGTTTTGATATTTTACCGAACATTGATAATAATTCAATTGATTTAATTATTGTAGATTTGCCTTATAATCGAACTGCATGTAAATTTGATAATCAAATTATTGATTTAGATCGATTATGGAAAGAACTGAAACGTATTGGTAAACCCCGAACAGCATATGTATTTTTTTGTACAACTCGATTTGGACATGAATTAATATCCAGTAATGAAAGAATGTTCAAATATGATATTGTATGGCAAAAATCGATGAGTTATGGATTCTATCATTGCAATCACCAACCACTCCGATCACACGAAATGTTATACATATTCTATGATAAATTACCGACCTATAATCCACAAATGATTGACGGAATTCCTTACACGAGACAGCCTGGTCGACGCACTGAATTATATACTGGTAACAGTCCAAGAATCGATACTATATCTAATGGGAAACCGTTCCCGAAATCTGTAATAAGTATTGCTAATGGTAATTACAAAAGTAAACACCCAACTGCCAAACCTTATGATATATTAGAATGGATTGTTAAAACTTATTCGAATGAAAATGATAATATATTGGACCCATTCATGGGCATCGGAACAACTGGCAAAGTATGCAAAGCTAATAATCGAAACTTTATTGGAATTGAAATTGATCAAAAATATTATTCACGTTTATCACTGCAATACATTTCAAGACAGGAAATGCATGTAGGATCTTGATGACTCGGAAATGCATTTATATTTTCTAAGTAGAATCGATGCTTCGGACACGCCCACTTAGTACAATAAATACATTGTTCCTTACAAGTAGCAAAACACCGGTGACAAACCTGCAAAATCAAACCTGAAAGCATTCAATATCACTAAATATTATTTAATTATTGTTTATTCTACATGAGAATTTATTCCAGTTACCAGTCACCACCCCATATTAAACAAAAACAAGGAATGCACATCGGTGTTTGGTCAACAAAAACCCTGGAGACACATTCCCGACAAACTAATTGTCTACACTCACGACAATTTTGAACAAATGTCTCTCTATTACAATTGTAACAGTATACAATTGGTATGTCCACATTCTCCTCAGCTTCCGCCTGATACAAGGCACAATACCGATCTATGAAATTCCCATTTTACTCATACAAGTGAAGCAAGTAGGTGCCATCCCTGCAGAGAGCCTACCCAAATGGGCCTTGCACACCCTTTTCCCACACCTATTGCATATTTCAATATACAGGAAATTATTACAACTTGGAATGTCACATCCAGCCACTTTGATCATTATCCTACGGCAGGTTTTGCACATTGCATCTGTTTCAATGTAAGGTTCAACCTGCAATGTCAATAAGCCCAATTTGGGTCAACTTGCTTTTTCCTACAAAGCATACAACAAAGGCAAATACCATTTGCATCGTATTTCATTTCGTCTCTAAACACAGTACGGAAGGTACCATGTGATAATGCCAATGGTTTCCTAATACTGTAATCATCAATCAGCTGGAAATGAGGATATCCAGGATACATGAACAAGCTACCATATGCCATTTTAAAATCACCGGGATAAGTATGCAAAGCAGTATTCATAATTTGCCATTCCCTTTCAACTTCAGGAATAAACACTGAGAAGTCCTGTATTGAACACACCACAAACTAATCTAAGAATAATTCTAATACAAATGCTGATATTATAAGAAGGCTGAGTTATTACCTGATCCTCTGATTCCGAGGAATCATCAGAATAATCAGAATCATCACCATCACCATCATCATCATCATCATCATCATCACCATCATCAGGATCCTCAGCAGGATCCTCAGCAGGATCCTCAGCAGGATCATTATCATCTGCAAAATACATTTACAATAATAAAACAATAAGTATTGTTTACTTGCTAGTGGAACCTTCAAGTTCCCCCTTGGCTAATAATTCTTCCCTCCAGGCTATTTCAGAAACAATTTTTTCCTATGCAGTAAACACATCTAAACTTTGAACCACAAGCTACTGGACATGGAAAGGTTCCTTCAAGTAGATTACATATATTGCAATGGGGTGCCTGAAAATGCACAAGTATTTGATAAGAATAGTTTACAAGAAGAATGCTAATTATAACAGTAATACATTACCTTAGGTGCAGGTGCAGCTGCCTCCACGGTATCAGGATCAAGTTCAGACACAGGCCTCTTGCCTTTGTCATGTTATTACATAATTACCAAAATAATAAGTACATTGTTTCTAAGCAATGCAACCTACAAGCCAAACAAAGAATGCTGCCATAACAGCAAGCATCTCGGTGAAAACAAGGGTCTGCAGTAATGCAGCATTTTCAGACATGAACAAATCCACCTTCATATTTCCAAGGCACACGGGGTGGGTCTTCACGATTTTCTCAGAACAGCCATACCAATGGCCAATGCACTCCACAAAGAAATGGACAATGAAGAAAACCACCGTGAAAATAATGACAACAACTAAGAGCCTGATAAGGATATGCTGATCCTTGATGATTTTCTGCAACTGAGCAGCCTTGGCCTCAGGTTGCATCTTGGAAAGGTCAGACGCCCATTTCTCAGCAATAGCCCTTTCAGACTTGGAAAAAGAAGCTCCATTACCGACTCCCTGCTTGTACTTAAAACCAGCATCAAGAGCCATATGCCAACGATCATATACACCTTGATGAGGACCACCGCGGACAGCATAAAGAAGTTTGCCCCCATCGGAGGCACGGGGACTAACCAGGCCCTCAGCAGCAGCAGCAGTGCCACTGGCACCAGCACCAGCACCAGCAAGGGTTGACATCTTGGGAGCCATATCTGCACAAAAGAACAATATAAAACATACAAACTATTATTTCATTATTAAAAGAGTACATACTTTTCTTTATCAATCAGTCTTTGGGTATTCCTCAGACACAAAGCCTATACCATATCTAAAAGACCATTTGTAAACTAAAGGCTTCTCTTCAGGCAAAGTTACTGCTGCTGCTTCTGCTACTGCTTCTGCTGCTGCCACGGAGCTTGTGCGGATGATACGAGGTTCTGGAGCTTCGGCGGTTGCAGACATAGAACGGGTTGCTGCAGACACAGCACGTGTAGTCACAGGCATAACTACCTGAAGATAAAAGAAAGTTGAAGTAAGTTGAGAAGCCTTGAAACCTGCAAACAAAACAACAAAACCAAAACAGTCACTCACCCGGATTTCTCTGAGTCAAACACCCAGTCGTCAGGCTTTTCCTCAGGAAACTCCCTATAGTACTGGTCCCACCAACTTTTGGGTAAGTCCTCTGACTCAACTGGTTTCGGATCTGCTTTCTTTTTACCCTTAACTTTCTTTTCTGCAACTGCTGCTTTTTTCAGTTTCTTTTCTTCGGCTTCTGCTGCCAGTTCTACCCTTCTTTTGTTAGCCATAGCTATGGTCTTTTCCTGAGGGGTCTGTGAAGATTCGACCACTGTTGCTGCTGCTAACTGTTCTTTCAAGTCTGCTATTTCCATAAACAACTTACGGGCGTTTGGGTGTATTTTTTCCTGCAAAGTTTCAACTTCAGTTTCAAGCTCAGTGATACGTCGGTCTTTGTCATCCGGAGTTCTGTCAGGGGACTTCATAACCCGGATCTTGGTGGCCGGTGCTCTTTTCAAAGCAGCTATTTCAGCAGTCAGTTCGTTAGTCAGTGTACAAGCCTCAAGGTTTGACCTCTGTAACTGAATATTCTGGTCCTTTAGTTTTGTAACCTCTGCCTCAGCACACTCAACTTCAGCTTCAGTTTCAGATAGGTTAACTTTCAGCTCAGCGTTTTCAGCGGTCAGTTCTTCGATCCGGGCTTCCAGTTCTGAGATTCGGTCAACTCTGTGGGGGCTGGAGTGGACTGAAGAAACTGGGGTTTCTGGGACTGTAACTACGGGAACTGAACTGGCTGGCGGTGGTTTTGTGATGCGTTTTGGCTGCCGAGTAAAAACTGGCGAAGACCCTGGCGAATCAACGGTCAGTCTGGCCATAGTTAAGGAAAGCTGACCGGTATTTTCAGTTTGCTTAGAAAAAAAAGAACGGCTGCTTCCTTCTAAACTGTCAAGAAAAGAAGAACAGGTTTCACTTAAAGAAGAGAATCCGTTGTCGTCAGCACAGTTTTCGAACGCGTCTTCTTGATCCGCTGCACGAACGGCGGCGAAACAAGGAACAACAACTTTTTTGTGCAACGTATCAACAATAGAAGTATATGCTGTGGGTTCATCCGAGTTCTGAAGCCGCTCGCACTGTTTGACAAATAACGCTGGAGCTCCTTCTATCGAAAGCACTTTCTCACAAGTCTCGATGCGGTGCAGTTCAACGGAACAAAAAACGCAACCATAAGCACACTTCCCTTCACAACGATTATACATACTGTTTTCACACTTCAAAGCGACACAGCGAGCGTTGCCAACTCTGGCTTTTTTCGAACGATTCGCAAACGTCGGTAGTCGTGACGCAACGGATCCCAGATAGCCCCTGCACTGTTAGGCTTACGTGAAATAACAAGAAGAGAAGAAGTTTCTTTTGAATCTGCCATATTATATCTTTTAAAAAGGGGCGAATTTTTCAGTGGGCAGGTGGCGGCGTTGAAAGTACCTTTTGAAAAGTGACGAAAATAGTTCTGCCGCCATGGTAAGTACAACGGATGACACTTAGGTGGACACTTAGGGTCCGGCTGTCATCTCCACTTTATGAACTGCTTTTGGACACATGATCTGGTGACCGCCACGTTGCCGTCTTCGTGCGTGCGTACTGCGTACTGATACTGTAGTGTCATCATGATCGTAAATTGAAAACTGTTTTTCGCTAAGTATTTCCCTGGGAATAGAGATAGAGAAAATTAAAAAGAACTTTTACCAGTTATTTCTTTGTTTTCATTTAAGAAATAAATATAAGTATATATATTAATATGGCTTTGGCTGAAGCTCAATTAAAAGCTCAAAGGAAGTATAGAGAGACTCATGTTGAAAAAACGAAGGCTTTGAACCGTAAGCATCAAAAAACATGGTACGAAAATCACAAAGAATTGCATCGAGAAAAAATGAGGGAATATCAACGACGTCGTCGAGCGATGTTAAAAAGCGTTAATTGTTGCCAGAATTGAATTCACCAAACGCAATTGGGGAGTTTGGGAGTTTTGGGAGTTGGGGAGTTTTACAATGGGAGGCCCTTAAAAAATTGAAAATTTTACCGAATCTAGGGTTTAAGATTTTCCCGAGTTCAATGTAGTTTTATTTAATTTTCCGGTTGTTTTAGGGTTTAAGAAATATTCCGAAACTTTACCCAAAAAATCATCTTTTTCAGCCTGAATTAAGGAAGATTTTTGGGGATTTTTGTGTTACGAAAACATAAATTTCCAATTGAACTTGTACAAAATTTGCCGCATATTTGAGCTTCAAAAAAATTTCCGAGAATCGATAGCAAAATGATACCTTTTACCTGATTTCATGAAATGTATTTTTTGGGGTTCATCCATGAACCCCAACGATTTTTTTATGTTTTTTTTATGAATTCATGCCTTTTGGGGGCAAGGTTGGCAATTCAGATTCAGAATCGGAATTCAGAGTTCAGATCGGAATTCAGATCGTAACGTAATTCAGACAAATTCAGACAAATTCAGATGAAAATACGGTTTAAGCCTATTGGAGCCATAATAACAACCACACGAGGCGCGCGGCGAGAGCCTGGCACGTAGGGACCTACGACAGGTCCCGAGGGACCTTCTACAGGCCTTGAGGGAGCAGAGGGACCCGTGGTGAAATGGCTTGAGCTGAAATGTATGAGCCGTGGGTTTAGGGTTTAGGGTTTAGGGCATAGGGTTTAGGGTTTATGTAGCCTTGAACCCTAATTCCTAAACCCACAGCTCATACATTTCAGGAACTGTGTGTTTAGGGTTTAGGGTTTAGGGTTTAACGGGTTGAACTCTAAACCCTAAACCCACAGCTCCTACAGTTTAGCTCAAGCCATTTCACCACGGGTAAACCCTTAAACCCTAATCCTAAAACCCTAAATACGGCAGTAGGTGTGCTTGTCAAGGAAACCCCAATTCGAAACCCTAATTCGCGAAACCCTAAACCGGGGGCGGGGGGGGGTGGCGATTGAAGCAGTGTCGCAGTGTCGCAGAGCCTCCGAGAGTTTTGGAGGTCTCCAAAGTGTGATCATAGGCCGCATCACCGCAAGTCCCGAAATATCATCCTATGGGTCATGCCGGCATCCTAGCATGTTGGGGTGCCCTTGGGTGCACTCAATTCGTCGTATCGAGGCGGGAATGGCCTCTTAAATGAATACCGGGTCCGTTGTGGGGCCTCAAAGACCTCCAGAGGTCTCCACCGTGTGACCAGAGACCGTGATCGTAAGTCCCAAACGATCGTATATGGATCATGAGGGCATCCTAAGATGTTGGGGTGCTCTTGGGTGCGTCCAATCCATCGCATCGAGGCGGGAATGGCCTCTTAGATGAATACCAGGTCAGCTGCAGAGCCTCGGAGACCTCCAGAGGTCTCCAAAGTGTGACCAGAGGCCGTGGTAAGTCCCAAAATATCGGCTATGGGTCATAATGGCATCCTAGCATGTTGGGGTGCCCTTGGGTGCGTCCAATTCATCGCATCGAGGCGGGAATGGCCTCTTAGATGAATACGCCACTCATATTCAGACGTATTCAGGTTATTCAGACAATTACGTTCAGATTTCGACATTCAGATCGGAATTCAGATCGGAATTCAGATGACTTGCCAACCTTGTTTAGGGGTTTCGAAAATTTTCGGAATTTTGGTTAAAAACCTTAATTTTTGAAAAGAAAGCGGCTTTGAAGGCGAGAGTGCAATATTCGGGGGGTTGGGGGCAAATTCAAGCTGTGATTTTTAATTTTGAATATAATCGTGAGAAGAAGAAAAGTTGAAGCTCTTAGAAACCGCTTTGAAGGCGATAATGCAAAATTCGGGGGGCAAATTCAACTGTGATTCTTTTTAATTTTGAATATAATCGTGAGAAGAAGAAAAGTTGAAGCTCTTAAGGAACCGCTTTGAAGGCGATAATGCAAAATTCGGGGTGAGGGGGGGATATGCAATTGTGAATTTTTTATTTTGAATATAATCGTGAGAAGAAGAAAAGCTGAACCTCTTAAGAAGCCGCTTTGAAGGTGAGAGTGCGGACTTAGCAGACTTAGAAGCTTCGGGAAGCGCTTCAAAGATCCTCTCAAAGCTCTTTGTTAAGGTTTCGCAGAGTTTGCTTTAAATGCAATTGCGAGTTGCAAAGATTTTTGAAGCAAAGATCTTTGAAGCAAAGATCTTTGAAGCAAAGATCTTTGAAGCAAAGATCTTTGAAGCAAAGATCTTGAAGCAAGAAGCAAAGATCTTTGCGCAAAGAATTTTCAAACATCTTTAACAAGCAGATTTTAAAGCTTGCGCAAAGAGGTTTGTAACGCTCTTTAGACTTTGCGGTGTCGCAAAGTTTGCTTAAGCAATCCAGAGTTGGTGGTTCATGTTTGCGAAAAGATCTTTGAAGCAAAGATCTTTGCGCAAAGACTTTCTCAAACATCTTTAGCAAGCAGAATATTTAAAAGCTTGCGCAAAGATAACTGTAAAGCTCTTTAGACTTTGCGGTGTCGCAAAGTTCAATACTTTAAAAGCAAATAAGAGTTGGTGGATGCTTGAAGCGCAAAGATCTTTAAAGCAAAGATCTTTAAAGCAAAGATCTTTGCGTAAAGACATTCTCAAACATCTTCACCAAGCAGATTTAAAAGCTTGCGCAAAGATATTATTAAAGGTAAAGCTCTTTTTGACTTTGCGGTGTCGTATAGTTTGCTTAAGCAATTGAGAGTTGGTGGACGCAACTTGCGCAAAGACATCCTTAAACATATTTAACAAGCAGAACTAAAAGCTTGTGGAAAGATGTTGGTATTAAAGCTCATTAGACTTTGTCGCAAAGTTTGCTTAGGCAATTGAGAGTTGGTGGAAGCTTGCGAAAAGATCTTTGAAGCAAAGATCTTTGCGCAAAGACTTTCTCAAAAATCTTTAGCAAGCAGAATATTTAACATGCGCAAAGATCTTTGCGCAAAGACTTTCTCAAACATCTTTAGCAAGCAGAATATTTAACTTGCGCAAAGGTGTCTGTGAAGAGTTTCTTTAGACTTTGCGGTGTCGCAAAGTTCAATACTTTAAAAGCAAATAAAAGTAAGTGGATCGAAGCTTGCGCAAAGATCTTTAAAGCAAAGATCTTTGCGTAAAGACATTCTCAAACATCTTCACTAAGCAGATTTAGAAGCTTGCGCAAAGATAATTGTAAAGCTCTTTTTGACTTCAAATGCGGTGTCGTATAGTTTGCTTAAGCAATTGAGAGTTGGTGGATGCTTGCGCAAAGACATTCTTAAACATATTTAACACTGAGATCTTTAACCTTTTAAACCTCTTGCAGTTTTCCTAAGGACACTTCTTCAAGAACTGTCCTGAAACAGATGTAAAAAGAGATGAGTTTAGAAAAGCGTTCATCGATGAACGCTTTTTAAAAAACACTGCTAAAGAAACAAGTGTTTTGACCGGTTTAAAGAAAAGTGTTCATCGATGAACGCTTTCTTTATTTTGTTGCTGAAGCTTGAGTATTTTAAACTGTTTTTAAGAAAAGCGTTCATCGATGAGCGCTTTCCTTGCTTTCCCTATTTTTTTCCTGACAAAAAAGCTGAATCACACAGAAATATCGCAGCTTTTGCAACTCCAAAGCGCAAAGTTTTAAGAAAAATACAAGGAAATCTAAGAAAAACGCTCATCGATGAACGCTTTTCTTAAAAACAGTTTAAAAAACTCAAGCTTCAGCAACAAAATAAAGAAAGCGTTCATCGATGAACACTTTTCTTTAAACCGGTCAAAACACTTGTTTCTTTAGCAGTGTTTTTTAAAAAGCGTTCATCGATGAACGCTTTTCTAACCTTGTCTCTTTTCTACCTTTTTCAGCGCAATTTTTTGGAGGCATGTTTGCTTGTTTCTTTTGACTTTAAATCTTTGCGCTTTTACCACACTTTTTCTAGGGCCGTGAACAGGCACTCTCAACTTCGAAGCGGCTTCTCCGGAGCTTCAACAGTTCTTCTTTTCACGATTATATATATACATGCAACCTTATATATATATATATTTATATATTTTAAATCCCTCTCCTCTCCCCCTTTATCCCAGCTCCCCGCGGGCCTTCAGCCCGCAATTTTCCTGCCTTCCCCCTTTCTCCCGGCTCCCCGCGGGCCTTCGGCCCACCGAATCTTCCCCCTCTCACCCTTTTTCCCAGCTCCCCAACGGCCTTCGGCCCGCAATTTTCCCTCTCCCTTCCACCTTTTCCCCGGCTCCCCGCGAGGCTTAGGCCCGCAATTTTCCCTCTCCCCCGGTCCCCCTTTTTCCCAGCTCCCCGTGGGCATTCGGCCCTGGTTCATTCCCTCCTCCCCCTTTCCCGGCTCCCCACGGGCCTTCCCGGCCCACTGGTGCCTCTCCTCCCCCCGTTCCCGGCTCCCCACGGGCCTTCAGCCTGCAAATTTTCCCCCTCCCTCACCTTTATCCCGGCTCCCGCGGGTCTTGTGCTGTGGTACCCCTCCCCCCCCGTTCCCGGCTCCCCACGGGCCTTCGGGCCGCAATTTCCCTCCCTTCCCCCTTTCTCCCGGCTCCCCACGGGCCTTCGGCCCACCGAATTTTCCTCCTCCCTCACCCTTTATCCCAACTCCCCACGGGCCTTCGGCCCACCGTCTGTCAGCGTCTGCAAAAATAGAGACAAAGCCAACCAAAGAAATTTCTGAAAGTGGTAAAAAAATTAAGTTTTTTTTAACCAAAATTCCGAAAATTTTCGAAACCCCCAAAAGGCATGAAATTCATAAAAAAACATAAAAAAAAATCGTTGGGGTTCATGGATGAACCCCAAAAAATACATTTCATGAAATCAGGCGTAAAAGGTATAAATTTGCTATCGATTCTCGGAAATCTTTTTGAAGCTCAAATATGCGGCAAATATTGTACAAGTTTAATTTAAAATTTATGTTGTCCTAGTACAAAAATCCCCAAAAATCTTCCTTAATTCTGGCTGAAAAAGATGATTTTTTTGGTAAAATTTAGGAATATTTCTTAAACCCTAAAACTGCCGGAAAATCAAATAAAATTACATTGAACTCGGGAAAATCTTAAACCCTAGATTCGGTAAAATTTTCTATTTTTTTAGGGCCTCCCATTGTAAAACTCCCCAACTCCCAAAACTCCCAAACTCCCCAAATGTGTAGAATGAATTGAATTATATTATATATATTAGTGATATGGCAACATTTAACGCTTATTCTTATAAACATATTTAAAGAATATTATGTATATATAAGTATATATGGATTTCGCAAACATTGATAAGAGTAAGCATGCTATTGTTAATTATCTCGGTCTCAAATGGATCAAGAATATTTCCAAAATGTATGGGGCTCAAGATTATGTCTTGTCTACCATAAAGAATGAAGAAAAGGAACAATCGGAGATTGTTCCCATGATTTCAATAAAAGCTGAAAATCCAAATCATCAATCATCTCTTTGGACAAAAGTAAATGATCGAGAATTGTTGAAATTGATACAAAGTAATCATGGTATCTATGAAGTTATACAATCTCATGTGAAAAGAAAGGTATTTTTTGATATAGATGGAAAGGAAGAAATAGATCTAAACGTGTTGAAAAGAATCATTATTGAGAAATTCCCAAATGCCAATTTGCAAATTAGTGGTTCTATTCTTCCGAAAAAAGGAATGCCAAATTGGTCATACCATATCGTCTTATCAAATTACTACTACAAGAACTTGAATGATATGGCACCGTTTAGAACATGGACATCAGATATCAAACATGTCGATAGTTCTATTTACACATCAAATAGAAACTTCAAATGTATCAATCAAAGTAAACCTAATGAATTAAGAATTCAAGAATATATAGAAGGTAGTCCGATCTTAACCAAGCATTGTGTATTGGTGGATTTCGACGAAGATGGCATCGATGCAAGTACATTGCATTGGGAATTTCAAGATAATGAACACTTGGAGAAACACCATTCTACCATTGATTTAAGCAAGATAGTTGGTTTTCAATTGGAAATACCAAAGGATTTCGATTGGTACACGACATCGTATCCACAAATTCTAGCTATGATACCAAACAAATCGAGAGGTCAAGAACATGAATTGCATCATACTATCACATGGGTGATAATGCTTTGGGCATATCATAGTAATATATCAATGGAACAATTTTTGAAATGGGTATCTCAAAAGGATGACGAAAGAAAGCAACTTGAAAGATACGAAGATTATTGGAATCGATCCAAGGATTCCTTTAATCCCGGTGATAACTTTATTAAGAATTTACTTATACGATTCTATCCAAAGTTGTTTGAATATGATCGAAATTGTGTGAACTTTATTGACAATTGTAATGTAGAAACAAACATATATATGAATGATGAAAGATATCTATCTTGCGAAGACATTCATCAAGCATTGGAACAATCGTCAATCATTTACCTTACATCGTACATGGGGGTTGGCAAGACTAAAGCGACTATCAACTATCTTGATAAATATGAAAAACGATCGAGTATTATGTGGTATAGTCCAAGAATATCCTATGCCAACAACGTTACATCTCGATTGGACCATTTGGGATTCAAAAACTACAAGTCATTCAAACCGAAAGACCCGACTATTACAAAGAAGAAACGATTGACCATGTCCATGGAAAGTCAATACAAGGTCATCGATCCATTTGATGACCAAGAAAAATCATTTGATATCATCGTTTTGGATGAATTAGAAACTTTCAAAAAAGGTTTGGATCAATGACACAACACACCATAAACATCTTCCGGAAAACTGGCGAGTGTTTCTCCAATTGATGAGGAATGCCAAAAAGATAATCATAATGGATGCTGGACTTTAGGTTCAGGGTTATTATTATGGGCTCTGATAGCCCCTAGCCTGACCTGTCTCTGATCGGAACCGTGACTCCGCTAGTAGCTAGGATGACAGTACAGTAGTACTGTACTGTCAGTCATCACTTCGTATTATCCGGGTTTCCGAGATGCATGATAAAAGCACTCGGCCGGACTGATTATGGGAGCTTAGCCAGTTTGTTTTACCCGAGCGGAACACCTGTTCTCGCAGGTTATGCGCGTCACCACTTCCCTAGTAATTCTGATGGCACAGCGCCAAGCTGTTGCCATGTTTGGCTAAGTTTCGACACAGAGATGGGGTGGGCGCCCCCTTAGGCAGTAGTTGACCTTTTCGCGGTATGGCCTCTCCGTGAGGTGGAGATCAGTTCAGGACATTTTTCGGCAGCAGTATCGTCGCTCGCTATGGCTTCTTTTTACGTTTCACCTGGTCGGTGGAGAGGGCATTCCGCGTATTGTGGGTCGCAACCACTTTTAGCAAATCGGCTCATGACCTGTTTGATGTTGTTCTTGTTGCTGAGACTTCTGCAGGAATTGGCCGCTGCGTTTACTGATCTCTCTACTGCCGCCACGCTAGCCCACGCTCCCCATCTCACCGTCATTTTGGAAATGGAGACACCGCAGAGGCCACGTACACGCGCTAGGGCGCGTAAATTAGCGACTATTTTCGATGATGTTGGGGCATTAAATTCGGCTACACCCACAACGCCGCATTTGGCTTCGGCTGACGAGTCGGCTGCGGCTGCGACGCTCGTGCAGCGGTTGCGGAAAGACTCTTTCGATGTTCAGTGCGCGAAGACAGCAGCAACTAAGGTTCTGGGAGACAAAACGGCAAAATTTCATGGCAGTGAATCGTCGGCTTCGGACATTTTTTCACAGCTGATCTCCGAAATTCAGCAGTTTTTCACGCTGCAGTCACAGGCAATTGCACCCCTGTTTGAGCTGTCTGCTGCTGATGTCCCTGTCATGCCTGCTGCCAATGAGCTCCTGTATTCTGTGCTGTTGCTGCTGACTGCGCCAGGGTCTCCTGCCCGTAATTGGGTGGAGGCTTCTGGGGCCGATGTTCTTGCTGACGGCAAACGTGCCACCCTCGAGGTGGTGCGTATGCTTGCTGATGATTCGACTCCATTCGAGTCTTTGACTGAGCTGCTTGAAGTGAGAATCTCGGATGAAAGTGACCCTGACTCTGGCATTCGTCTTTTTAACAGTTGTCTTCGGGATGCGCAGCGTCTGCAGACGCTGCCCGAAGACGCTGTTAAAAGGCAGTTCCTCTCTGCCCTGTCTGGACCGGCTTACGCCACGCTGGTTGACTCGTTTGCTCGAGCTGACCAGCGTGCGGCTGTGAGTCTGCTCACCTTGCAGGCGCGAGTCCGTGAGCAGTACCGCTGTGGGCGGCTCTCGGGCAAGCGCACTGCGGGTCGGCCCATGTCTGTTGCATCTTGCGCCACTGACACTGGCCTGGCTTCGGCCATTGATCGGCTCAGTGCTCA
Organism: Cymbomonas tetramitiformis; assembly: GCA_001247695.2. NCBI lineage: Eukaryota > Viridiplantae > Chlorophyta > Pyramimonadophyceae > Pyramimonadales > Pyramimonadaceae > Cymbomonas > Cymbomonas tetramitiformis. The sequence continues at coordinate 21,021 of LGRX02034228.1, forward strand.
GTTGGCCAAGTTGCAGCGGGATGTGGATTCCCTTAAGAGGGGTGGCTCCAAGCCGCCTCCTGGGAAACACACTCCGCGCAACTTCCACCGACCTGGAGTGCAACCGCTTGCTCACTCCGCCTCTCCGGAGGTGGCTTTTGACAAGCGGTCTGGCACCTTTGTCCCAGCGTGCAGGCACGAGAAGTGCCGCGCCGTTGGGTCAAAGCATTGGCTGAGTGAGTGTCCTCACAAGGACAAGCTCACCCATTGTCCATCTCGGCGTCCTACTGCCAAGCCGTCGAGTCTTATGACTCCGACGTGCTTGCCCTTCGTTTTCAGCGGTACTATGACGCTGGGGATGAGGGGTCCATGGAGCACTTGTGTGCTCTCGTGGGGCAACCCGAAATCTGTGAACTGTCTGCGCATTCCTTTGCTACAGAGCCTACGGCTCTGCAGCAGTTAAAGGATGCTGCTCCCTCTGCTGAGTCTGCACCTGCTAAGCATCTTTCCGTTGGCCGTGTTGCATTTGCTGAGGTCAGCGGTCCGCTTGCTGGTGGTGTCGCTGAGCCGACCACTGGCAAGCAGCTGCTGCCGAAGGCCTCTGCACCCGTGCATGGTGAGCCGATGGACTTGCATGAGATCGGACGTGCCGCCTTTGTGCCGCCGTCTGCCTCTCTGGCTCTCGGCCCGATGGCTACGGCTGACAGTTCTTTCAAGACATTCAACACTGTCCACCCTGACTGGTTTGACATTGACCCTGATCCTGTTGAGGTGTGTGATTCCGATGATGATGGGGAGGGCTCCGACTACCCTCCTGGTGTCTGCCTGACTGAAATTGAGGGGGGTGCACCGCCGGCGGCTGCAGCATTTCGGCGGTTCGGAGTCCCCAGAGGCTCCAGGCCATTTGGCATCGGAGAATTTGCACTCACTCTCTTCATGGTGGCTACGTTTCTCTTCAGTGCTACGGCGATGCCGACCCTCGTGGTCGGCGTTGGTGTCAGGGGCCTGGTTGAGCCCGGAGCCACCTACGGCTACGATGCAGTTCATCCCGGTGATGCATTACTGGATTCTCTTTGCCCGCCTGTGGTTACTGCTGGTTCGTCATTGCCGCCGCGGGATGTGGCACAGTTCTTTCCTCAATCGACCTTAGCGGCTTTGCAATCTGATGGTTTTACCACTCCACTCTGGGATCTGCCTGACCCACTTGGGTCTGGTGGTGTCAGTGACTACAAGTTCTCTTCTCAATTGACTTCGGATGCTTTTCTTGATTGGAACCCGTCTGCTGAACTCGGCTCTGCCGACCAGCTTTACAGTGGCTAGAGTCTGCTCATTTCAAACCCTGGAGGTGTGATTAGCCTTAGCCGCAGTGGTGGGTTGTGCCGGGACAAGTCCCCGGGCACCCAGCTAGAAGTATATCTGTTTCCAGTGAAGTGCTGTTTGTTATCTGTTTAGTTAGCTCCGCTTGCCTAGCCCTATTAGCTACAGTCACAGCTCCGGGTGGTGTGCTGGACTTTAGGTTCAGGGTTATTATTATGGGCTCTGATAGCCCCTAGCCTGACCTGTCTCTGATCGGAACCGTGACTCCGCTAGTAGCTAGGATGACAGTACAGTAGTATTGTACTGTCAGTCATCACTTCGTATTATCCGGGTTTCCGAGATGCATGATAAAAGCACTCGGCCGGACTGTTTATGGGAGCTTAGCCAGTTTGTTTTACCGAGCGGAACACCTGTTCTCGCAATGGATGCCTTCCCTCACAAAGCAATGATAGCATGGCTGGGCCAACTGCGATCTGAAAGATTACTAACACTTGGTAATGAGTTCATTCCACCACCACAAAGGGTCATCAAGTACGATAACAAAGATGTATGGAGGCAATCTCTCATCGATGAATTGAACAAAGGATACAACATTACTCTCTTCTATCCATACAAAACTGATTTTAAAAAAGGAAAAGGAATCTATTGTTATGGAATGGATACATTCAAAGATATCATTTTACAAGAGACCAACTTGGAAAAAGATGATATCATGTGCTATCATGCTACTGTATGAGCGATGACAACGATAAACAAACGACCTGTGATGTGGATACCGTTTGGTCGACAAAACGTTTAATCATTAGCAATGTATCAATAACCGTCTGTGTCAATTATGAACGATTGCATTTTCACAATAAGTTTGCCTTCCTCGATCCAAATACCGTAGAACCGAGAGACTTCTTTCAAAACCTGGGAAGGGTAAGACAATATCGTACTAATGAATTGCATTTATTCTATAAAAAGTATGAAAAGTCTTCCGTAAACAAAGGCTATACAATGCCATATAACGCACCAGATTGTCCGATATATCGTCAACTCGCTTTGATATACCAAGAAGAATACTTAGCAAGGAATGACTCGGTGTATAGTTACTTTTTTGAAAAGTGTGGCTACATCAATTTTGAGATGTACAATGGATCCAAGAAGATCGTTTGGGATAAATTGAACGAGTTCAATGCCACGGCGTACTTTGCATATGGAAACATCGAAAATACTGATATTGTAGATATTTATGAAAAACTGAACCCATTGGTATATAAGAATCAATCGTCAATGACCGATAAGCTTCAAATAGCCAAGTATTATTTTCAAAATCAATTTGTAGAAGATATACCCGAGCATTTCGTCAAGGATTTGTGGAATAGAAAATTGATCAACTTTGTTCGAAAATTCAAAATGTTCTATCAAAACGAAGATCATATACTATGGAGTTTGTTTTATCAAAATGGAGCGATTGATACCTTAGAATTACCAAACAATCCATGTTGGAACATCGACATTGAGAAATTTAAAGAATTCTTTATGATAGGATTTTCGGGCACAAAGATATACCCAAGTGTTATTTGTAAAGCATTAAATGCATATTTTGGAACAGATATGTACTCGATCGAGAGAGATACGAAAGGTAAGCGTGTTCGATTTCGTCTGCCCGGAAGTAACAAAATTGTTGATAAATATGTACATACAAGGAAGTGGAATCATTTTGTACCAGCAATAAGTCAATTTTTAAAATAGCGTTAAATGTATCCAAAACACTAATATACATAATATAATTCAATATTGGAAACATTTAACGTTCTATACTATAAGATGAAACGCACACCGTGTCAACGATGTATCGCTATCAAAAAGGATGGACAACGATGTAAAAATATGACATGCAAATGGTCACCAATGTGTTGGGCTCATAGACAAGTCAATGTACAAGAGAGTACTATACCCGACTCCGGACAAGGTGGGTTTGCAAGAGTTGATTTAAAAAAGGGAACCATTGCAGGTAGATATATAGTGGGCACGATCAAACTTGATGCTGATCAGTTGCCACCGATGAATGGTAGAACTCACATTTGGCAAAAGAATGTCAATACATTCTTTGATGCTGAAAAAACCAACTCGGTAGCCGGTAAATACAATAGTTGTACAGCACGAGATGCCAAACGAACCGGTTGTTCTAAGAATGCCAAAATAAATTCTGTTGGGAATGTGAAGCTTACAACAAATGTTAAGAAGGGTGCCGAGATTTTCGTTCCATATGGAAAAGACTATTGGGTCAATAAAGGTTGACCTGGAATGATCCACTCATTGAAGTTGCGACGAAACATGCTTGGATGAGTCGGCTTTCTATGAAGGTCGATGAAAAGGAAGTCATGAGGCCCTTGAATGGCCTGGCTGTATACATTTTGGAACTCTTCTATCGGTATCTCGCCACCAACTTCCTCACCAATCTTATCTATCTCTTTTTTATTCTTATTTCGGAAGACTAGCATATGTGTTAGGTTACCTCTTATTGATTTTAGCAAGCCTCCGCTCGAACTGGTGTATGTCTGTGTCGCGAACAACAATGAAATACTCAATGCACTATCCTTCAGTTTCCCAAGATGTCTATGTTTGATAACCATATTGCTTAGCTTACTCGATGGTCTCATCAGATCGGTGTCTTGGGTGTCATCAAAGAAGGCGGCGATCACGGGCCTCTTGCCACCATATTTGTGTTGTGGAGGGAGTATATTACCATTCTCGTCTCCGAACTCGAGGAGTAATTCACCGGGAATCTCATACACACTGATGTTATGATTGTTTAACATCTTCATTAATTTCTTGTACCTTTCCATTTCTCTTGATATTCATCATACTCTTGAGCTTCGGTATCAAGGATACCTTCAATCTGTTGGGGGACATCGACGGTAGGCTCTAATACATCACCTTCATCAAGCGGTAAGTCTTTATAGTAATGCATGTTATTATGAAAAGTTGGACTTACAAGAATAAGTCTGTCTAAAGCATTGTTTTGTTTCATCAATCGAAGTAGGTGTGTAAGACTACAGCTCTTGCCCGTACCCCTTTTCGCACACGCCAAGATAACCCCGTGCAATTGAATAAAATCATCGAGTGTGTCAATTGGAAACGCTGAACTCTTTGGCACTTGAATATCATATAATTTATCTTTCAGTCTTTGGAACTGCATATATTATAACGATAGAAATAGACTAGAGTAAGCTTTGTCATATCCCGGTTCCATCTCAGCGTCTCGTTTTCGAGGAGGTGGTGATTGAGATGCAACTCGGCTTTGCTTTCGTCTAGTAGACTTCCTAACGATCACTTCAGGCTCTTCTTCCGATTGAGAGCTATCAGATTCAACGATGACAACCTGTTTTTTCGGTTTCTTCTTAAGGGCTTTTGGTTTCTTGATAACGACGTGTTCTACTTCTGGTTCCGATATTGATTCTTCGGGTTGCTTTTCGGGTTCGGGAATAGGTTTAATTGTAGATTTCTTAATGGTTTCTTGTGCGTCGGCAACTTTTTGAGATTCCTTAAGTTGTTCGGCCATCTTGACATCTTGTTTTTGTTTGGCTTTGGCTTGGCGAGTGGCAAGAGCTTTCTCCCTCATTTTGGCGAGTCGTTCAAGTGTTGCACGATCGGTAATCTTCTCTCCTCTAACTGGCATTAAGTAACTATAAGATACCCTAAGAAATAAAATTTCTTGATCTGACCCAAGACAATCGCTAATACGGCAAATGTTGTCAATTTTGAATTATATTATATATATTAGTATTTGGGAAACATTTTGCGTGATTTTATATTAGTATAGTATATACATGTCCAGGGAGACTTACGAATGCTGTGCATGTGAAGATCAAACGAAAGCTGTACGTGATTACAAGAAGAAGTATCGGAAATCAAAAGAGAAGGTTGAGAAAGTTACAAGACGACAGTGGACCAAGCAAGGTAAGAAACCTGCCAAAGAACAAAGTAGACTTGATGAAATCAATAAGTATACCGTCGGAGATTCTAAAAGACATATCAAGAAATTCAGTACCGATGTTGAAAAACTTAAGGTTCCCTTTACAACGTTTCTACAAAAGGCAGCACCCGATGGTAGCAGTTTAAACTATTGGTTACCTGAAAAATCAAAAGGAACTGAACAAGTATCAATGAGAGCGGTGTTCGAGGATGGGACTACATCCAAGTGGGTGAAAGGTTCCGATCGTCAAGATGTGATGATGAAGTTTGAAGAGATGCTACAAAGTCCTAAGGGTGGAGATAGCAGCAAAAAGTCGGTCGAGGTTGCCAAAGATATCGAAGTTGAATATTACTCTTCTAAACCACCAGAAGGTAAAGGAAACAAATGTACGGCAGCTCCGAAGAATAGTGTTGAATTGCGACTGAAGCAATGTGTGATTAAGATTGAATCTCGCAACAATTGTGGTATCAAATCTTTGGAACTTTTACATAGGAAACGAAAATTAGATAAGATGTTGAGTGATAATCTCATAAAAAAGAATCAATATGAAAACAAATGGAAGCAACTCAAAAGAGATGCCAGCAATCATAGAGGCAATATTACAACAATATCTAATCAGCTGCGTTTGAAATTGTTTCTGAAAATGGATTAAAATGGAATCAATATAGAAGACTTTTCTATTTTAGAAAAACATTACGAAATTAACATATTTGTGTGGGGTATCACTGAAAGACTTGGCGGTGATCCAATCATGTATTACCCGCCGTACTTTAACGAACACAATGACTATTCAAAACATACTATTGGGGATACGTGAACCACTATGCATGTTTTTAGACGGTGTTTTTCTGTTACTATTCTCGGTTTATAGACGACGGGTGACCTGCCACGTCATCATAACGCGCAGTGTAATGCAGACACGTGGCAGCCACGTAGGTTACGATATGCGTTTATGCGATACGGTATGCCTTCATTATGCGGTTTGCCATTGTGGTTCGAGTGATCATCGAGCAATCAACGGAGAGAGATATCTTTTTTGGATTGGGTGTGTTCATAAACACAAGCCCCGCGTCAAAAAACGCGGCTATATAACTATCATCACACGGGTATTGTTGCATGAACGGTGTATATTCGTTTAATTACAAGTAGAATGTTTGCTAGTGTTAGTAGTGTTACAATATATATATGTCTCGCAAAAGCCATAAGTCAGCTGGTCGTACAACATATCATAGCGTTACTATTACATTGCAAAGTACGTAAGTTGCTACCAGGCAAGCGATCTCGAATTAGTTCATTCCACGCCTTTCAGACGCCGGAAAGTAATGGTCTACTAATCTATCAGCTCCCAGTATACTCCGTCTTCGTCGTCCATTGCTTCCTCGCACATGAATATTTCGTAAGAACAACGCATACACGCGAAATGTTCGGTATGCTCATTTATCGCAACAAGATGCGAACCAGCATTAAACCATATGCGAACGTTTGCAGGAAGGTCACAATAATCGCATTTCATGACGAGTTTGCCTGAGCGTGGTCAGTTGTTAGTTGTTAGTGTCAAGCTGGGGTGGCACGATGGTGAGCGTAAGCAGCAAATGGAGGCTAAGTAAGAGGTATTGAGCTTGTATACCTGATCAACTAAGGCAATCGCAACTGATACAGTACTCGTCGAAAGGTGTCGTTTCGTCATTCTGGTACCAACAGACCAATAGGCGTACAACGTCGACTGGAATAACCATTAATCGCGGAGTCATCCACGCTTCACCCCATGCATATTCAGCGCGATCGGGATAGCGTTCCGGCTCTACCAATTCAAAAAACAGATAAAACCGAGTTCGTCGGGTAAAGCGCCACATAGCCCATATCAGATCATGCCTGTGAGGCATCGGCGGGCGGCGGAAAGGGCGGTTTGCCATCGTTCTCAAAGTCCACTGGTGCAAATTGCATTCGGGGCATGGTCGGTGCTCCATCTCATGGCGATTAATGGCATCTACATCGATACTGGCACGATTCCGATGCACACCAAACCTTAACACTGAAGGCATCACGAGTTTGTAGAGGCGCGTCGCTCACTCTCTGGTAGGAGGTGGCAGGGGTGGCACGATGGTGAGCGTAAGCAGCAAATGAAGGCTAAGTAAGATGAATCGAGCTTTTATACCTTAGTCGGAGTCGGAGTCGGACAGCAACTGTGGGACTTCGGTATCCTGCCAGAACTCGCAATCCGCGCCAATCTTGGGCCAACATTTGTCCGCGCCAATCTTATCTTGGCCAATCTTGTGATTGTTGGTTTCATCCTATTGGTTTGCGGCATTCACCTTGAGAGGCCCAAGCCCTCCTTGGCAATCTTTAAATCGCTTGAGGCCTTTAGGAGGATCATTTTCCATTTCTTCCTGGAAGACACACCGCTTCATCTTTGCATTATCAAGAATGGCGGATACCCATTACGTCCTGTTTGGGATTGTTCTTCCTTACATTCGGAAAATGCGTCAATTGCGTGAGGAATACTTTGTGCAGGCATGGGTCGAAGAACGTTTCTTGTGGGCGTTGGAAGAACAAGTTTTGACGTTTTCGGGCATGTTTGGTGATGTTTGGATGCCTGTCACTATTTCTATGAATTACGTGATCTGCTCGAAGTCGATTGGGGGGATGTTCGTGATTGGGGAAATTTCTTGCAGATATTCCCTACCTCCAATTTTGAAGCCCCATATTACGATGATGAAGGGTTCCATTCGCAAGGACCTGGCATGTCAAACAACTTCAGATTCCGGCTAGACTACATCGATTTCGACGACTTCGCAAAACGGTGGCTTCGTGAATATCATTGGGCCTGGTACAACGGCTTTTGCAACGAGCATGCAGATCCTCAATGGATCTACCCGTCGCGGTACGAGTTGTCTATGAGGCCTGCCTGCAGTCGATGCCGACGCATTGATATGGATCTTACCCGTATTGGCGACGGGTACATCTGCACTGACCGTGTCGACTGTCGGCGGATGACTCGTCTTGATTTGAATTGATGGTCGAATCTCAATCGGTGGCTTTAGCCACCACCCATCTATTCTAGAAAACAATTCTTCTCGATGCGGGCAACAAAAATATCAGAAGTCACGTGTATGGTACAAGCAATGGTATAAGAACCCCGATCTTCACATTTTTTATAATCGCATTGTATGTTACATTATTACACAGTGGTTGGAGTACACAGTGGTTGTATTACACAGTGGTTACATTCCATGTGTATTCTATTCAATTGTGCATTATGACTAATCGTGGCTAATCGTGCAGGGATCCCGCCGACGGATCCGAATCGGTTGAGTCGTCCAAATGATGGCCCCATTCTGAATCTGTGTCCTCGTCAGCTATTTCAAGCTCAATCACACTGCTCGATCCTACAATAATTAGATACTCGATATTCATTGGTCTAAAATGTGAGATAGCAGTCATGACAAAATTTCCTAGTCATCGGTGTCATCATGTTTCCGATATTCAGAATCCGATCGAGATGTAATGATTGGTCTAAAATGATTCACGTTTGCGGTCATCATCATTCGGTCATCTCGATCTAAAACGAAAGTACATAGCTTATTCATTTCAGTCGCAAGACCCTTTTCTTCGTTGACCGGAGAACAGTAGCGGCTGCGAAGGTAATATGCCTCTGACTGCCCGCGGATTACTTGTGCTTCAATAGTTTTTTTTTTATGTTAATGCTTTTTGTTTATTTCTTTGGCAAGCTATTTTCTTTGCGCTTGTCCGCGGATTACTCACGCGTTAGCTATCCGCGCATTATGCTATTTGCGATACTGAATCCGCGGAAGGAAGTCTTTTCTTTATGTTGACGCTTTTTGTTTATTTCCTTGGCAAGCTATTTTCTTTGCGCTTGTCCGCGGATTACTCACGCGTTAGCTATCCGCGCATTATGCTATTTGCGATACTGAATCCGCGGAAGGAAGTCTTTTCTTTATGTTAATGCTTTTTGTTTATTTCTTTGGCAAGCTGCTTTCTTTGCGCTCGTCCGCGGATTACCTTTCCGCGAATGGGTTACTGAATCCGCGGAAGCCTTTCCTCACGCTATTTCAGCTCGGCTGTTCCAAGAAAAACAAACCTTCGGCTCGCTCTATTCTTCGGGCGACTCATCCGCGGATGAGTCGCCCTTCAGCTCGCTCTATTCTTCGGGCGACTCATCCGCAGATGAGTCGCCCTTCAGCTCGCTCTATTCTTCGGGCGACTCATCCGCGGATGAGTTGCCCTTCAGCTCGCTCTATTCTTCGGGCGACTCATCCGCGGATGAGTTGCCCTTCA
>LGRX02034230.1:0-20671 GCA_001247695.2 Cymbomonas tetramitiformis
CCCAAGATGCTTGTGTGTCCACCATGCCCCCAGATGCGTGTGTCTTCACAGGTACCTAGATGCGTGTGTGTCCACTGTGCCCCCCAGATGCGTGTCTTTCCACTGTGCCCCCAAGATGTCAGGTACACCATGCCCCCCTAGATGCGTGTGTCTTCACAGTGCCCCCCAGATGTGTGCAGGCAAATATCGCGGAGATGGAAGCCTTTTGACAAACTTACCTTCTGGTGCAAATCAGAATCTACAATCGGTCACTGACCAAGGTAGCACGACCACAAATAGTATTAGTGCTTCTGCATTTGTGGGTGATGGGTCAGCGTTAACAAATCTCCCAGTTCAACCTGATACATCTACACTTCAAGATGTGACCACCCGAGGGGCTGCAAGCAGTGTCGCCGATGTTTCATATACAGGTACAGGTACCATGATTGTCAATCAAGAAAAACTTAGTGGGAATAATCTTAGAATTGAAAGTGGTTCTGGTGGTTTTGGTAAAGTATCAATCGGAGAACAAACTCAAGGGTATACAAACGCCGACCACATTGGAGACCGTTCTATCGCTATAGGTAGGAATGCATTGTCCATTAACAATACAACAAGTAATGATACGATTGCAATTGGTTCCGGTTCGTGTAATAGTAATTGTGGTGACTATGTCGTGTCTATTGGCGACGACTGTGGTCAGGTTAACTGCAAAGATGCAGCAGTGAACATTGGAAAATATGCAGGTGAATATACAGCCGGTGAAAGTTCCATAAACATAGGTGCTTTGGCAGGACAAAACTCTACTCAGAGTGCGGTTAACACCGATAACACAATTGTTTTGAATGCAAGCGGGGTAGAATTAAATGCCGGTGTCGCAAGTAGTTGTTATATCAGGCCTATAAGATTGTCTCCCGACCCAGCAAGCGAGTCACAAATGTTGCATTATGACACAGCATCCAATGAGGTCCGATATGGTCCTGTTTCTAGTGGCGGCGGTGTTCCAAGTTTATCACAGGTCCTTGCTGTCGGAAACACCGGTGGTTCAATTAACCTCACTTCAGATTTGGATACGACGGCCATAAGAATCACGAACAGTATTGATTGGGCTTACACAACTCCAAACACATCTTCGATAACGACTGATGGTATTCCATTAACTCAACTTACGAATGCCTATAGAAAAACGACATCACCAAACACATTCACAGGCCAAGTTTACACAATGGTGAATACAACAGCTTCTACAATCACATCAGGAACGGTGGTGTCATTTGACGATGTAAGCACTAACATCAATGGTGTCAAACCCTATGCAGCAATAAACATGCCTATTCTACTAATCTTACGGTGGGTTAACCCGCCGTAAGAGGAATTTTCGGCGGCCTGTAGCGGTGGCGTTATGAGGTCTACGGTGTCAAACCTATCGATTTTCAGACAGTGTATGAGTTGAATGAAAGCTGAGGAACATACTATGGATGGATGCGATGTGCCCCACGTGTGTAATGCGCTCGCGAAATGGGGGGGTGTAGCGGGTTCCGATCATATATGCTTACGGTGGGTTACCACATAATTTTGTATATTTGTAGATATGTGGCCTTCCTCGATGGCCCTTTGGAAATTAGGAGACCCATGTTGTCAAGTTCTCGAGCTGCTCTTTCTGCAGTGTCTTGTCAAAATTTTCATTCGAGGCCATCTTGACCCTCAAAATGTCACGCGAAGTGAGGGTGGTATGACGGTTTTTTACGCTATATGACACGATTTATATGCGATAATTGGTTTGCCGGTTTGGGTTTGGGTTTTCAGGTTAACAAACCCGGATACATCCGATATAATTCTTCGCGGATGCCTCTTGGGAGTGTCTAAAGTCATCCTGCCACCATGAACATGACCAGGGGGTCAGTTTAGGGGCTGAAATAATCGTTTTACTTAGGGTTGGGTAACCCACCGTAAGGGGTCCTTACGGTGTGTAAACCCACCTTTCGTAGAATAGGCAAACACAGTTACTAATACCAATGTCAGTGTTATAGGTGTATGTGTCCAAGATAGTCTTGCAGGTAATTCTTGTTTTGTACTTATTAGCGGTTTCTGTTCTGTTAACTGTATTGATGGTTCGTACACCAAGGGCCAGCTTTTAGGAGCTCAAGCAAACGGTGTTGTAAATTCAGCGGCAGTTGCGGCGACTAATGGTGTAATCGGGTGCTGTATGGAAACCGTAACTCATGCATCGCCAAATGCAGTTATATGTTATTTACAACCGTCATTTAAATTGTAAATATATTGTAAATGCCTGTAAAGCGAAATAATCCTAATTTACCAAGTTGTGAAACCGTCGTTCAAGATGGTGTCGGTATGAGAATTAAAGGAATTATAAATGGAAGACTCGCAAACACTCGATGTAAGGTAAGAAATATTGCTAACGCCCAAGGAAACGTAGTTAGATATAGTAAACAGAACTTACCAAAAACAAAAGCAAAAACAAATCAACGTCAATCAAAGGTGAACGTATCATTAGAGGGTGGGACTGGTGCAAACGCCATTTTAATATATGATACAGGGGCGACGTCCACCCAAATGAGCACAGCAGATGCCAGACTTATAGGAATAATTAAACCAGACGGTACGTCCGATTATCATAATCAACCACAACGTGCTACCGGTATAGGCGGTTCGGTTGCCACAACACAATATTCCGACGTTCCTTTAATATTACCAGCGACCGGTGAAGTAGCAGAAGGCTCGGTATTGGTTTATCCTAACGCTATAGGATTGTTAGGTATATCACATATACAACACTTTAAACGATACCGCGTGAAATTTAAATAGGTATATATGATATATGTCAAGTTTTGGACAAAGTTTAGTTTGTAAGAATTTAACATGTGATACGATTAATGGTCAAACATATAATCCTGTACAAAGTTCAAAATGGACCGAAACAAATAAAGTTTTGGAACCGGCAACCGCTGGAGCAAGTGTAAAAATTTCCGGTTTAGAAGTAGATGGAAATGCAAGAATCAATGGTGGAATTGTCAACGTTGTACAATTAGGTTCCAAGACAAATTTAGAATTACAAGGGTCAAAAGCGGCTGATTCAACATTTATAGATTTGAATACATCACTGGTTGAATTATCAGAAGTTAATTCAGTGTATGCTTTGGAGTTTCGTAAACGACCTGTTATACCATCAAATCAATTTTTTAGAATTAACATGTTAGGTGATATCATAGGTGCTAATTTAATAGAAGCTGATATTGTTCAAACTCCTGTCGGAGAGTTAAATAGACTGACACTGCCGTCAGAGTTATCTCACATAGGCTGTGAAGTCATTACAGCTTTGACAAGTGGAGCTCCAGGTAATAGAATTGTGCAAATTCCCGCAGGAAAATTCATTTGTTTCTTCAATTTGACATTTACTTCATCAGATATAGCTACTTGTGGAAAGATTCTGAACATAACATTTGATACATCAAACTTACCAATCACAGCTCCAGAAATCACAGGTAGAAAATATATAGTTTCTGTTACTCGGCCGCAAACGGAATTTAACGAAAGTAATTCCAGGCTTGACGTATTAAACCAATTTACGTATATAACTAAACCAGGTAACCAGTTTGCTTTACAATTAGTAGGTGACGCAGATATAGTAGGTATGAAAGCAAGCTTCATTGTGAAATTCATAGAAATGCAGCAGTAGCGAAACAATCGAAGATAAGCAACACCGATGTGCCAAACCGAGGATTAATATTAGAGTATTATATCCTTACTTTGGAACACATAAGGTACAAATCGGCATCACGGGCAACACGGGTAAAAGGTGGGGAAATAGGTCATATTCTCGTTATCTTATATATAGTCTATAATATGACCTAATGTGCCACCTTTTGATTTCGCGGTGATTCATTGCCCATCGCGTATAACTTGTCGCAGATTTCCAGAAATGTACAAATGTTCCAAACTGGGGATTAATACTATAGTAATATATCCTCACATCGGAACCCACGACACATAAGAGCGGCAACACGGGCAACAATCTTCGATTGTTGCTTTTCTTCGATTGTTGCTTTTGAGTTGTCGCAGATTTCCAGAAAATTCTTGGCACATTCCAGAAATTCTTGGCAGATTTCTAGAAATGTACAGATGTTCCAAACAGGGGATTAATACTATAGTAATATATCCTTACAATGGAACACACGACATATAAGAGCGGCAACACGGGCAACAATCTTCGATTGTTGCTTTTCTTCGATTGTTGCTTTTGAGTTGTCGCAGATTTCCAGAAAATTCTAATGTGCTAAACTGGGGATTAATACTATAGTAATATATCCTTACAATGGAACACATACAACAATCAATTGATATATGGTTGCGAGCTGGGGAGCGAGCAATGCAAGGCGGGCATGGGTGGTAGGTAAGGCGGTAATAGCATAGATTGTAGCCAGTCGCTGTGTCGACTTACGCAATGCTGCCGTAGATAACCGTAGGTACTCACTACATAAGAGGCGTTCCGAAATACTGGGAAATCCTGGCAAATACATAAGCTACTTAAGAGATACAAGCAGGGAAGATATCTTCCTGGGATTGGCCGGCCCGGGGCCGTGTCACGGAGGCCCGGGCCGAAGGCGGGCCGAAGGAAAAGTTGTGGATGGGCCGAGTCGCATTGAGGGGAAAATCGATAAATTTCCAAAATTTTATCGATTTTTGACAAATTGTCATACTTAAAATTAAAATTTTGCGCCTGCGGCGGGCAATTTTGGGTTCGGGCCGAAACGGGCCGAAATGTGGCCGAAGTAAATTCCCAATGCGGGCCGAGTCACCTCCGCGGAAGATATCTACCCTGGATACAAGTGTATATAATAAGGATACTCCCCCACTACACGCCTCTTATGTAGTTTTACACCTACATCTTGTGCGCCCCCTTGTTGCCATCTGGTGGTGGCGGGTGGTGCCGCCGCACCCCCCCCACCTTGCCCTAACGTTGGTTTTACATTGGGGTTGGAGGATTGCGCGCTGTCTCGCCGCATTTTTCGCACTCGCCCCCCTTGCACGGCACACTTGCTCTGGTGGTGCCCGGCCGTTTTTGGCTTTGGCATCGCACGGGCATTGGTTGAACATTGAGTACTTGGCGCTCGACACCTTTCACCATCGGGAATGACGCCGCCACCGCTTGAAACCTATCCAAACCCTAGATTGAAACCTCGATTGAAGCATCACGAGTTGGCTAGTAACTAGAGTGACTTTACATTTCTCCTAGCCGCCTGCCCGGGAGTACCGGCTGGCCCTGCAGTGCACCTCCCACCTTCGGGGTGAGGTGGTGTCATGGGAGCACGGACTTTCACCCCCCATAAGGGGGGAGGTCTGTGGTGCCCTGTGTCACCCCTCGCCTGCTCGGATGTCACCTGCAGTGCCTGCCCGTTGCTCCGCTCGTGTGTCACCGTGTGTCCGACATATTAAACCCGAGTATCTTACGTTTAATCTGACTTTAGACAACCGTGAACCCTACCTCACTGTGCCTCTGACATCTTTCTGGCAGTAAATATATTGCCAATATATCTACTTTCTTATAAATGGCCCAAAATGTTTGTGTATGGGTATCGAATGGTAAATGCTATTGTGCACACGTGACACGTCGAGACGCGTTCAAAATTTGGAGACCCATGTTGTCAAGATCTCGAGCTGCTCTTTCTGCAGTGTCTTGCCAAAAGTTTGATCCGAGGTCATCTTGACCCTCAAAATCTCGGTTGAAGTAGCATGGGTATACAAAAACCCGGGGAAATCGCTCAAATTTCACTAAATGTTGCACCCTCTTGGATACTTCCTAAAATTGGTCACCGGGAACTTGGGCTCGCCTAATAGTGCACATATTGTCTAAAAGAAGACAATGTCGCCGTCATTTTGAGCTAAAAAAATCTAGCTTCCGGTACCGACAGCTCCCGTAATAATTGAAAACGTTAAGGTGGCTTAAGCCACCCTAAATCGCTGTTAGGGTGGCTTAAGCCACCCGAAGGGTAATAGCCATAAAGTGTCTCAGTGGCTGTGTGAAGCAAACCCTAAATTTGAAGGCCCCAAGAATGCAGACGTAAAGTGTCTCTCAGTTAGTGAGAGCCAAAGATCCGAGAAGAGATCCCCAAGAATACAGACGTAAAGTGTCTCTAGCAGCCGTCAACCGTAAAAATGAGGAATGTGCGAGTATCAGTATGAGTCCCACATTTGACTGACAATGACGTATGACAGATTTTACGGAAAAATAAAAACGAATGGCGGCCGAATTTACCGCGGCATTAAAAATGCTGGAAATGCCGCGGAGCTCTGTAATTCAACCGACGAGCAGGTCAGATTCAGGATCGCGAGCTGTCGCGACCGTCGAGCGCTTAGGACGGGATGCTTAGGACGGGGGAACCGGTGCGTTATCTTGTGAGAGTATGTGAGAGTATCAGGTACAGTAGAGTACTGTACTCGTCAAGGTCTCGACCACGACCAGTTCTCTAAACCGGTTCCTTAAACTCGTGACACGCCTCTGTCGAGCTCGTGTCGTCGACCAGTTCTCCTGGACTTGAATACCGAATCGTATTATAATATATAATTATATAAATTAAAATACAATTTTATATTAAAAATAGAAAAATCAATACATCAATATAAATACCACATTCTTGTGTAGAGAAGCCTAAGAAATAATTTTGTATATAAATAATATCCCATTTTTATATATTTTTATCGGAATCGCCCGGACCTCTACGGTAACGACTTTGGTGGGTTAAATGCCCCCCCTACCCCCTCCCCCTGGATTGAGACCTAGTCTTGTCCCCCTTTGTCGATGCGCCCCCCGTCCCGTGATACACGACGAGTTACACTATTAATAATATATAATTAAGAATATATATAATATCTGCACAGTAGACATCTCGATAATATATTATCATATACACTATGGAAACCTCGCTTGGAGGTTTTATATACACTTTTACTATAGTACGATTCCGATAAAAATATATAAAAATGGGATATTATTTATGTACAAAATTATTTCTTAGGCTTCTCTACACAAGAATGTGGTATTTATATTGATGTATTGATTTTTTACTTTTAATATAAAATTGTATTTTAATTTATATAATTATATATTATGATACGATTCGGTATTCAAGTCCAGGAGAACTGGTCGACGACACGAGCTCGACAGAGGCGTGTCACGAGTTTAAGGAACCGGTTTAGAGAACTGGTCGAGACCAGGGGTGACATAGTATTGGTGGTGACATTATATAATGTCACATTATATTGAACATTGATATGTATGTGACATTATGTAGGACAAATCTGAAATGGCATTAGTTCGGCGTCATTATATAATGTTCAATCTAATGTGACATGACCGTATATCAAACATTAGTTCAGATGACATTATATAATGGTAGTATAATGTTCAATATAATGTGAATTTGACATTAGTTCAAGACAATAGTTTGTCCAGTTCGCTAAATGACGAATTCGTTTTGAGTAGTATAGCATCAATACGAGCGCGAAAACTGCCATAACTTCTACGTTGGTAGACTATTTGACATGTATGAAGTATTGATGTCCATATTTGAGACCTAAGCAAGGTCCCTCAACTATGCGAAGGCCATCCGACTCGATATATCGAGCAAGAAACTTACTGGAAAGTGCAGGGGTGGCCTACTGGTAAACGATAAAAGTATGCCCTATGAAGATCGCTCTAAAGGCCTCAAATTAAGTACATGCTAGTTTCCCCCATTGTTATACAACATGATAAGTCTTCGCCCACTCATAACAGGAAGCCAATAGTGGTGCCAAGCTCATGGCGCATGATCGCAAATGCCCCTTGGAATGGGTTCAACCGGATTTACTTAAGTATGGGGGATGTGGATCACATATATTGAGGTATGCACACACGGTGTGAGTGATAACATGGTGCCATGGAATCCGCATGATTCCATTGTATAAGGTGGGCGAAGAATCGTAGCAAATGGATGTTTAGAACTCGAGTTATCGCCGGAAACGTGAAAACCACTTACCTGCAAAACGGCATCAGTACCAGCAGTATAGCGATTCGTCATTTAGGTGTTAAGGAAAGCAAGCGACGTGAGCAAGGCATTCTGAGCCCATCTTGCAGCAAGCGTGCGCAGGCTCACGAGGAGGAGCTTCGTGAGGCAGATGTAACAGATGATTAGTAAGGTGCCCCTTCTAAGCAAGATGGTAAAGAGCATTACATGCACACCTAGCGACCATTCATGCGGTCCCATTTACTAAAGTAATATGCACCCTTGGCCTAGGTGTATCATCTTATCATATGTTTTATAATGAATGTAGTATATGCTCAATTGTGTGATGTATGCATGTGATCAAAATTTCACTGCTATGCTTTGACCTATAGTCCGGTTGTGTTCTAGTCCTGCTCTGGTCTAGTTCTGCTGGGTTGCTGGTCCGCCGCTCTTGCGCCGCAATGTTCTCTTACCACAATATCGTCTTATCATATGTTTGTACAAATTTAGTATATGTTGTGTGATGCATTCATGTGATCAAGATTTCACTGCTATGCGTTCACCTATAGTCCTGCAGTGCCGCGATCGTCCTGTTGTAATCATGTTGTGCTCTTGTTATGCCGTTGTGCAGCAATGTTATCGTATGGCAAGGCAGCGATGCGGGTGTACTAGCGTGTTGTTGTGGTATCCTCCGCAATACCATGGTGCGGTGTGCCATAATGCTATGTTATGCTATCTTATTCACTTCGATAGAGTGATGACGACCTCAGGACTTTTTTGATATATTGTCTCGATATAAGGTCCAAACTACTGTCTAACCACATAGTATTGAACATTATATAATGTCACATTATACCCTCCCGTCTCCGACGGAGGGCCCATGCAGCCTTTAATTGCAGGAAGATCGCCGGAAGAAGATTGTCACACTTTTGTGATCAGGTAGGTGGTCGCCAGGTTTTACGACATGTGACGCAGTCCGCAAAGCTCCCAGAACGAAAGTTGGTGACACTGTCATGAACGTCGCCTGTATGGGCTGGAAAAGGATTTATACACAAAAACGAATTTCCGCAGTCGGTCTCAGTCGTCGTCGTGGTCACACTGCGACTGGGGAGTGACACAGTGCAGTGTCACCTGAATTCTCGGCAGTGAATTTAAGATTCTCGGCCGCGAATTCATGAATAGCGAGCGGCTCGTCAATCGTCAATCATGTCATCCATGTGATCATGTCACAGAGACAGTGCCACTGTCACGCTGGGGAAGAGCACGATCGCGATCTTGGAATACTACAACCGAACGGTAAAAAGGGTAAAAAACGCAAAAACTGCAATTGGTTTCAACGTTTCAACGTAACTTTCGAGAGACCCGGACGGCTTGAGTTGTAATTGTATTGCAAACTCGAAATGTCAGAGAGGGTGAAATATACTGGAGATATGAGCATAAAAGAATTTTATGATGCGGAAAGGATAAACGGAGAAATATTACAGGCTGAAAGACGCAAGGAATGGAATAGCAATAGTCAACGTTTGTTGAAAGAAATCAAACATAGGAGCGACAACAAAAAACGCCAAGATGCGAATTACTACATTCGGAATCAAGAAGTAAAACTTGATACCGAACGTAGACGATATGAAAAGAACAAAGAGTATATAAAGCAAAAGGCGAAAGAGCGCTACGAGCTTAACAAAGAGAAACGGAAACAACAAATGCGTGATTACCGATCGAGGTGCAAAGCGGGCGGTCTCCCTCAACGTAGATCCTATGACGATAACGGTGATTCTCTTAGCTATACCGCGAAAGGAGTCGCTCCGGTATTCATGTACCCGGTAACAGATGAAGAGTTCAAGATGCCGGAGGATTCTTGGCATGCACACGCGCGGAACCGGGCTTTCGAAGCTAAACAACAATCTCGAGATCAAGCTAGCGCAAATTAGATTAACGCGTGTGCATATGCAAATGTACAAAGGCTTTTTTGAAAGCCACCATAAATTACGATGTTTTCACGTACTCTTCTAACTTAGTTGGTTTGCTCATCGAAGAATCTCTTCGTAAAGGAACTCCGCCAATCCAAATTGCGCTAGTGACGCTAGCGCAATTTGGACTTGGACTAGCGACATCCGTCGATTCCTGCAAAAATGATATTAACATAAAGTTATATTACATAAAGACATGGAACATATTTGAGTCAAAATTTAATGTTTTGCTCATCTACGAATATATTTCATCACTAGACAGTGTGCACACGCACCAAAAGAAAAATCGAATTGACTGTAATCTCAGTAAATCTAAATGAACATGCAAGATATGCAACATACTACTATTGTAGGTGTCACTGTAGTTGCTTCTCGTGTCACTGTAGAGGCTAGAATGAAGAGTGTCACACCGTCGTTGTCGTCGTCGTTGTCGTCGTCGTTGTCGTCGTCGTTGTCGTCGTAGCCCTTTTGTGTGCCAGGTGACACGTCGTCGACATGTGACGCAGTCCGGAAAGCTCCGAGAATGAAAGTTGGTGATGACACTGTCAGCAACGTTGGGAATTATACCCTCCCGTCTCCGACGGAGGCGGAGGGCCCATGCGGCGTTTAAAGTGTCGTCCGTCGTTGATGTCACACTTTTGTGATCAGGTAGGTGGTCGCCAGGTTTTACGACATGTGACGCAGTCCGCAAAGCTCCCAGAATGAAAGTTGGTGACAGTGTCATGAGCGTTGGGAATTATACACAGGAGCTCGCAGAGCTCGAGCTCCCAGAGTGCAAGTTGGTGACAGTTTGAGACAGTGCAGTGTCACAGGACACGGTGACGATGACGCCCGCGCCCGCAAAGCGTTGTCGTTGTCGTCGTCGACACTTTGTGTTAAGATAGGTGGTCGCCAAGTTTCACGACATGTGACGCAGTCTGCAAAGCTCCCAGAATGCAAGTTGGTGACACAGTCACCCAAAAAAAAAGTGTACTAACGGGGGGGTGTGGGGGGGGCGGAGCCCCCGTCGACTCGATGCGGAAAAAAAATCAGCGCACGGGGGGTGTGGGGGGCAGAGCCCCTAGAGCTCAGTCAGAAAGAAAAAGTGACATGGAAATTGTGAGGCGGAGCCCCCCCACTGGGCGCAGTCTAAAAAACAGAGGTATGCGAAAAAAAAAGAGGAGTGCAAAAACGGATAGGAATCGCAAAAACGGTCACGTTTCTGCAAAAGCCGACACTGGCGCGTCAGACGGAAGTGAACGAGTCAGTCAACGATGAAAACAACGACACGATATGACATGGAAACTAATGACGATGATGACGGAATAGCAGTGCGACGATGAGAGCGTGACATAAAATTCTCGCCCGAGAATTCCAAATTCTCGCCCCACCGGGCGAAGACTTAAAAATTATCCGTAGTAATGGGGGGGTGTGGGGGGGCGGAGCCCCTTCACCGGGCGAAGACTTAAAAATTATCCGTAGTAATGGGGGTGTGGGGGGCTGGAGCCCCCCACCGGGCGAAGTCTTAAAATTATCCGTAGTAATGGGGGTGTAGGGCGGAGCCCCCCACTGGCGAAGTCTTAAAATAGCTCGATAAGCAATTCAGCAACCGATACAATTCCCGTATTGATACAGGAGAGGAGACGGGAGGGTCCAAAGCAACGCGCCTTCATATAATGTTCAATATGGTTATGTCGCCTTATATTGAACATTATATAATGCCCCCCGAACTAATGTTAATATACTGTATATGTTACTGTCACCTCGGTCAAACTAATGTTAATGTTAAGGTTCACATTATATTGAATATAATGTCACCCCTGGTCGAGACCTTGACGGGTACGAGTATCAGTATGTGTGAGAGTATGTGAGAGTATCAGTATGTGAGAGTAATTGTTGCTATGTCTGGCTGAAATATTTGGTTCTTGTCATTCACTATGTTCAGTGGCATACGCATCGTTTTGTGTCGATGGGCGGCAGGGATTGGTGTCTAGTGCTTTTGCTATGCAATCCCAGAAGAGGTCAGTTCTATGTCAAGTAATCTCCTCATCTTTGCGCCTTTTTCAATTCCCGAAAGCATCTCGGACACTCGTCTGACCATATCAAGCTGCCATCGCTCCCTGATGCCGTTCTTGGGAAGTGCCTTCCCAGAAGTTTGTTCTGAATATTCAGCCGATGTGCATGGTTCGCTCGATCATCAACGATCCAGATATTCGAAATTTATCAGAAATGTATGTTGGTTTCCTAGCTTTCTAATGCTAAAGTGGATGTGGCCTCTCTTTTTTCCTGCAAGAATCAAAGCGCTATTGTTTCGAAGGTCCTCGAAAATTCACCTTAAGCGTCTTCTCAAAGTGGTTGTTTTGGGGGATTTGCGAACTGTATCTTCACAGGATCTCTCCTAGGCCTCTCAGGTCGTCGAGCTGGCACTTGAGGTTACTGCGAAGAAAACGCCGCAACGGCTCGAGCCAAAAGAAAACCTGGAAGCAACCGCAGAATAAGCTGGAGATCCCTTAGGCTTTCTATTTGGGCTTAAACTACACTGCGGTTTTTGAAAAGATGAATGCGAGCTTTTGTTTGAAGGGGTAAAAGGTTGTGGAGACAGAGACCATTTTCAGCGGCAACAGCGATGCCTCCGCCAGTGGTGGTGCCGCTGGGCACCAGCCGCGATAGCCCCGCACTCGAACTGTACCTGCCAAGTGCCGCGAACGCTGCATCCGAGGAGCTACGGCCAGCGGTCATCGTGTGCTCGGGCGGTTCGTACAAATGGTGGAACCACAAGGGGGAGGGGGTTCCGGCGGCTCAATGGGTGGCATCCCTTGGTTGCGTCGGCTGCTTGCTGCATTACCGGCTGGGCCCTTGGCCGACGCCGCGGGAGGATCTGCACGTTGCACTCGCGTTGTTGCGGAATTCGCCGGAAGCCCGGGAGGTATGGCGAATCGACGCATCTCGCCTCGCGGTGCTTGGGTTCAGCGCTGGCGCACATCTCGCTGCTCAGGCGGTAGCGGCAGGAACCAGTATTCGAGTGCTCGTGCTGGTGTACCCGCCTGTCGCCGACGCCGACAACGTCGACACGTTGGAGGCCTTTCGTGCCAACCGGCTGGCGCCTGAAAGTAGCACCGACCTCCCGTGCCAGCATCCGCTCCCCGCCTCTTACGTGGTGGCTTCCACCAACGACCAAGTGTGCCCTCCTCAGCTCCATGCCGACGTGGTGGTCGAGGGGCTTACCGAGGTCGGGGTGCGGGTGACGTACCAGCGCCAGCGACTGGGAGCTCACGGCTTTGGATGCATCCCCAAATGGACTGCCAAATGCACGGAGTGGTTGAGAGCTGAACTTCCGCTCACTGAAATGCCGCCACTCTCCGAGTTTCAGCCACCTTCCGACAGGTCTCAGGACGTTGGCGACTTTGCCGAGGAACCTGACGACGTTGCCGAGGCTGAGATCGCGGAGCTCCGTGCAACACACGCCCATCTCCAGCCCGATGAACAAGCCTCGAACCCTGCGTCGGTCCGCGGCCGGATCGTCGCGCGGCGGCAGCCTCGTGGCCGAGTGCAGCGCGTGTTTCTCGATCTTCAGGCAGGGTCAGAGCAGTTGCAGCTGGTGGTGCAAGCGGCGGTCCCTCAAGCTACATCTACACCGAGCGTCGCGTCTTCCTTCACGGAGAGTGTGGGTGCTTCTGGCGATGGCGTGCCAGTGGATGATAGACGTACGACAACCTACGGTGCTTCCAGGCAAGCCGAGGTGCTGACACCGGAGATTCAACCGGGGGTGTTTGTTCATGCTGTCGGTCATCCTGGGCGCATCCCTGCTGGGCGCATAGCAGGCCGGGGCGCCTTAGCACTCTTTGTTGCGCCCGATGACATCAGTATCTTGCCTGAACCCACCGTGAGCGTATCCGGGGAAAGCCCCGCAGCGGTGTCGGTTTCGGCAGTGGCTGCGACAGGGCGCGGAAGCACTAGGCCGGATGGCGGCGAGTTCCACACGACGCGGTTCCACATGACGCCGAGCACTACTGGCTGGCAAAGTGCGCTTCAGCAGCTGCGTTGCGGGGCGAACAACAACATGACATGGGCCGGCGGGCAGCCGCTTCCAAATGCGCCGCCTGGATCGCCAGGGTGTTGGCTGCTCCCAGCAAGCGATGAGGTTGCACTGGAGATTGCAAGGTCACAGGATGAACTGCGGGCGCTTGGATGGCGGTTGCTGACCTGCGACAAGCGTGTGGTGGCCCGGCTGAGCAACAAGAGCACATTCCGCGACCATGCAGAGGCCCTCGGACTGCTGCGGCACCTCCCAGAGCATTACCCGACACCAGAGATGGCAATGTTTCCATGCATCATGAAAGGTGCTGAGGGCAACAATGGTCAAAATGTGAAGATTGTCACGTCCGGAGAGATGCTGCGTCACAAGGTAGGGCTGGACTGGGCCAGCGGCCGGGTGCTGCTGCAGGAGCTGGTGCCCGGGCGGGTTGAATATTCCTGCTCGCTGCTGGTGATGGATGGGGAAGTGTTCGATTCTGTGGTCATGGAGTACACCTATGATCGTGAGGAGTTTGTGTGGCCATTTGTAAAAGAAGAGAAGGAAAAGCGGGTCTCCCAAGACCGAGTTTGCACGCCGCACCTCTCGGTGATGAGAAAACTTCTGGTCGGTTACTCGGGTATCTGTAACTTCAACTATAAGGTACGTCCAGGCGGTGATATCGCCATATTTGAGATTAACACCCGAGTCGGTGGCGACCTTGGTGAAGATGTTCCACGATGGCGCGCCCGCTTATTCCTGGAGAGGCTCAATGGTTGCTCTCAAGGTACCTGAGCTAATTAGAATTAGAAATTCAAACTAAATCAAATTGCTTGTGCTTAGAAATCTCGATCCAAATATGATCCTTCTCCCTGTGGGATCGTGATGGTGCACAACATCTTCAAACTGAATTTGGGTGCAATAACTGAGACCCAGCCGATCGCATTGTTCCGTGATAACAGTGGGATTTCGAAGGTTCATTTCTACCGACTCCTGATCTATGGCGTGACACGTAAAGATAGGAATTGATCATCAAAGGTGCTCACAGAGCGTCACATGTTTGGTCGACCCCATCCACCGACGCTTTTTCCCCCGAGGGATCCCTACGATATCTCGCCATTTGGAAATGATGATCGCTAATACTGTAAAATGCGTAATTAGCATCGAGGGATCCGAGAGATAGATAAAATATTGATAAGTGAGAAATACCGAAACGGTGAATTCCCTAAAACCTGACACCTCGAAGTGTACTGTACGGATTGCGGTCGGTCGAAACGGTCACACCTAGCCAGTCACACTCTGTCCGCAGGCTAAGAAACCTGTCAGAGGTCAAACCGGTCACGACTAGCCAGTCACACTCTGTCCGCAGACTAAGAAACCTGTCAGAGGTCAAATTGGTGCTAGTACCGGTCAGAGCTGTGAGAGCAGATTTCCCGGAAAATATCATTGTGCAGGAAGAATTATAGGAACTTGCAGCCTCGAATAATGCTATATTCAAATGTGGATAGCAGCTGCCATGTCATGCTGAAAATATGGAACATTATCTCACAATGAACCAATTTAGCTAGCTGTTGACATCACATTGCAGACACTATAAACAAGTAGTGATTGGAGTGAATGTTTTTTAATTGTTTTTGTAGAAGACCACCAATGTCTGTGTTCCCACTGAACGGATACGCCCAAATCGCTTGGAAATTATACGAGGGTACATTCATCCGATGGCATCAACCCGAAATTGCAGTTTTAGACCACTGTCCGGAAGTTTGTTTAAATTGTGGGACATTATCAAGTCATGAAGCAATTGTCACTAGTATGCTCTATGTGTTATTTCACCAGCCGTTTTGGCCCCCAAACTATTTGGCAATCTCTATCAACCTATGCCTCACAAACATGTTAACTTCAACAAGTATGCTTACGCGTTGGACAATCGGGTGCTCATGCACAACCTACTGTTGATGCGGAGTGAATTCAGACAAAAGCAACAGTTCTGG
Organism: Cymbomonas tetramitiformis; assembly: GCA_001247695.2. Lineage (NCBI taxonomy): Eukaryota > Viridiplantae > Chlorophyta > Pyramimonadophyceae > Pyramimonadales > Pyramimonadaceae > Cymbomonas > Cymbomonas tetramitiformis. The sequence continues at coordinate 15,932 of LGRX02034230.1, forward strand.
TGCAAATGAAACTAAGAAATTCCTAACACTGAGTACAAAATATTCTGAAGATGAAGGGACGAGAACAAAGCGGAAAATCCCTTTCTTGGTGCGCTGTTATATTGTTGCTCGAACACGTGGCACTGCCAATGCAGACTTCTCGCGCAAGCCCGGTGAATAACTTTGATTAATAACAATTCACGGTTTCACCTGTTCAGAGTTCACTCGTTCTCTACGTTACCTCCCCTGACAGTAGCCCGTTTGTTCAGGCTAACAACCAGCGCACTTACAACGATATGTCATGTTGCATCCCAGAGATGCTTTTCCAGAGTTGCAAACAAACCTAGACTTCCATTTGAACTTTACCTCACGTCGAAAAACGATAGTTCTTCTAAAACTATGTGTTACAGATTCTTGTAAGTGGGCGATACGCAGCTGGGCTCACGCTGCCTTTATTTTGTTTGCGTTATCGGCAACTTCCTTGTTCTCGACTTTCCACACTTTGTCGAACGACCAGTCCACCGCGAATTCGAGAGGTTTATCAATCACCGGGAGCACTGCAAGAAAAGATGACGTATCCTGAGTATATTAACGTGACAGCAAAGCCAGCCACCCCAACCACAAGTTCTGCGGGAGTGTCGCACCAAATTTAAGAGTGCTTTCAAGACCGTCTCACCTGGAATCATCATCAGACCAGCGATGGAGGGCACCCAGGTCACAAGCCTGGCTCTATTTTGAACAAGTCGTCCCGCGGTCGAGACTGTAGTATGTATCACGAGTGAGGGGACGGTGAGAGATGCCAACGACTGGAAGGCAGTTGCATGTAGCACGGCTCTTGGAATACTTTCTCCTTTTCTCTTTGCCCTGCGAATCCAAGTGCTTCTTTAAAGGTGAAAACGTAACAAGCAAAGACTTGACGAGGTCACATGGGGGCCAGTAGTGCGCATGTGCATTAGTTGTGTTTGCTTCGTCGAAGAGTTTGGGAGCGAGAGTTACTGTTGGCCGTGAACGGCGATGTCAACGCCCACATAGGTGATAGCCATAGCGTAGGCGCCCATGACCCAGTAGTTGCTCACTACAGGCCGAAGCGCTTCACCAACGTCCGAAGAATATGCAACATAACGCGATGCTCCTTTCGCCGATTGTGCGACCGCTTTGGTTGCGGTCGCCGTGTTCTTTTTCAAAACTGCGATAGTCTTTAAAGTCTCGGCGCTTTTGGCAGCTTGGGCTATCTTCCCTATCCGAAGCAAAACTTGTTTTTTGGCTCGTGCCAAGTAGCCTGCATAACGGAAGTTGCCCTCTCGGGTGTCGATGAGCAGGGAGTCCTGTGAGCTGTTTCTCTCCACTGTAAGCTCCATCTTCGGCAGCAAAATGCTGTTCTACGTTTAAAAGATGAGCCTTAAGTGATGGCAGGCTTCAGATCGTGCAGTAGAAAAGAGGTTTCTACTTTGAAGTGCCAGCCCCGACCGTTTGTCCTGCAAAACAAGCGAACCATTAGAGAGAAAATTCAGTGTTCCCTTGACAGGAATGTGCGCAGGGACTCGAATGATATGGAAAAGGCTTAGGGATACGGTTCCAGTTTGTTGAAATGAGGTTGCTATCAACTCAAATTTCAACCAGCAGGGAAGCAAAGCTCTTGTTCTCAACTTAACTGAGCGACTCACCTATTTCTTGAGAAATCGACGAGTGCGCGAAGGTAGTGATTGTCTCACACCCAAGACCCGACCCACCCACTTGTATCGGACTTCACTTGAGAGCGAATGATCTCTTATCTATTTCAAGTTCAACCAACCCTACCTTCCTACCGACCGGTAGCGGTAAACATGAACCTGCCTGCCTTAGGTCGCACCAGAAGCCAAAAAAACGCTTCATTCGCGATTCGGTTATTCAGTTATGATCTCCGCATTTGTTTGACGTGTCACACGACAGAGCATTATACGAAGTTTTTAAAGTTACGGACTATAACTGTCAGTTTAATAACTGATCGTGATCGGCCGGATGACTGGAAGAGTGACACATGTGTCATCCGAAGTATGACTTGTGCACAGTGATAGTCATAGTCATCGCGGCTGATCTTGAAAGGGTAATAGACGAGATAGTTTGAAAAAACTTGCCCACACAGCGATTTCCACCAATGACTTTGGGTCCGGCCGACGTGGTGGGGGTCCTGGGACCCGAGGTGGCAGAACCAGGTGGGGGGACTTACCACTTGCGTCGCCACGACAAGTCCCCCCCCACCCACCCAAGTCCCCCCCGACGACCGCAGCTGAACCCAGAAGGGCTACCCTCGGAACTTAAAGATTACTCGGAATATCCTAGTTCACTAGATATCGAAACTCCCGAACCGTGGATAAACTCATAAGATAAATAAAACCCTAAGCTAGATATACCCGGAACGGTCTCTTATTGCCTTGGAGTTCAGCCTACCCCGCGGACATGGGGCCAGGTGTCACAAAGACTGGCAACCTAGATCACTATCACCCGTTGTTGGTCCTAGGAGTCTGTCATAGGGGCCTGACCGGGACTCCCAGTCAGGGCTGCCTATACAGATTTCAGCACACCACCCCAGCACTGTGGGTGGTGACTGTCTAGGAGAGTCAGATAATGTAAGACTAGGTTGTGCTTAAACCGTTAACCGGTTTAAACCCGAGGGGGTCATTTTAGGTTTAAACCTAGGTTTAAACCCCCGGAATTTCCCCCCACTGTATGTAGCCTTTGCCATAGGCTTGTGACACGATCGTGTCTACGACTCTACGCGACCCGCGATCTAGCGACGCGACGATGTTGCCTGGCCGAATGAATGTGAGGAGATATAAACGGAGTGATCACTTGATACGTTTAATCTTACGGTTTTACACTCAATGAGGTATGAGGAGAGAGCACTGGTACACGGTTGAGAGAGCAAACTGCGTGCGTGATTTCAATATGGCGTCTACCCCTGAATATTTCAGCGTCCCAAAGTATTGAGTCAGCTTTTACAGACTCGCGCGACGGGGACAAGTTCTTATGGTGGTGTGTGCTAAAGCGGTGAACCAAGAAAGTGTGTCATGTCTGCGTGATCCCGGCACTCCAGGACTCCCGAAGGATACCGTTGAATGTTTGTTTTGTGAGCACACGTTCTCAGCGCAGCCTCAAAAAATCTTAGCTCATATCGCGGGCGCTTCTGGACACCACGTTTCTTCTTGCAAGGGGCAATTTTCCCTCTGACCTGCTTAACAGTGTGCGAATAGGCTTAACAGTGTGAGGCTAGGCTTAACAGTGTGAGACTAGGCTTAACAGTGTAAAACTCGTAACCGGTTTAAACCCGAGGGGGTCATTTTAGGTTTAAACCTAGGTTTAAACCTAGGGGGGGTGGGGTTTAGCACAACCTAGATGTAAGATAAGTTAGGGCAGGAGCCAGGCTGACAGACCTAACTGCTAATCCAACTGTGCAATTCTGAAACACAAATTGGAAACCCTCTAGCTAGCACAGGTGCAGAAACCTACGGGCATTGTGCACCCGCTAAACAACTGAAAAGCACCGAGCTAGCAAGCCAGAATATAACTCGTAGATGTCAAAAGCCAAAGCATAAACCATAAAAGTTGTTGAAGTCACCGGAGTTCCGCACACCACCATGTCGGTGTGCATCCAGAGTGAACAAGAAGTCAATCGACAGCACCAAAGTAGCCAGCTGTGGCCTCAATCAAGTCGGACCCGAAGGGAGGGTTCCCGAAAGGACCTCTCTCATGTAGAGCCACACCGTAGAAGAAGGCCATGTCGAAGCTTAAATCTGCCTGAGCAAGATCCTGAAAGATGTCAGGGGGCTCAGGCGGCTCAAGCGGTGGCACATTGTCAGCCACAAAGAAACCCTGAGCCGGGATCACGGATTCAACAAATTCATTCGTGGAGAAAATTGACGGAGTCCCCCAATCGAGGTCACCACCAGGCGAAGGCAATCCCGCAGCCGACTGAGCATCGGGCACGGCTGCTACTCCCATGATCGAGATGCAAAGAACGAGGGAAAGTAGGAAAGGAATGCCCCATGGTCCAACCGTGGCAGGAAAGCCCCAGGGCGGCTTCCCACAACCGTAGGTCCTCTGCTCGTCCACGGGCGGCCCGGAAACATGATTGGCCGACGGAGGCGAACCCCGCGGCTTCAGCTGGAAGCTGCCGTCGGCAAAGTCCTCGTAGTCGTCGGTGTCGTAGCCGGTGAGGTCAACCGGCGCGATGGCGGCGTGGTTGACAGTCTGAACGAACCCAGGGAACTCACCGCCCGTCGTGGCAGTTACCCGCGCCGATTGAAGCGGCACGGGCTTCACATCCTCCTCCTGCGAGACAGGTATAGCAGGGGCCGGCACGGCGGATGCCGATGCCGCCGCACCACCTGCCGGAACCTGCTCCTCCGGCATGTTCCCCGCTGCCGCGGGGCCGCACACCAGAGCCGATGCATGCGGCTCGAGAACCGCCGGTGGTGGGAAGGATGCGTGGGTGTAGTGCACCTTGCAGTTTGCCGCGGCATGGACCTCCGCGGCGAGATCGTCCAGCCGCTGATGAATGTCGTCACCTGCGGGCTCGTCAGCAGGCTGCTGCGGCTCTACCGTGAAGCCGTAGGCGGATACGTCGATCCCGCCCACCGCACCCGCACAGAGTACCGCAGGCGGCCCGTACGTAGATGCCGCAGTGGCAAAAGCCTCGGCCCCATCATCCGCCGCCTGCTGGAACAGGGCACACATGGCTAATGCACGCACCCCCTCCGCGTCCTCCTCGTCGATGGGAATGCA